>LNSY01130829.1:0-13787 GCA_002024485.1 Artocarpus camansi
TTTATCTGATAGCATTAATACACATTTATTTAATATATTAGCCACATATTGGAATTAACTTGAACAGCCATTACCCAAACCAAATGTTACAACCTATAATAAATTCCTTCTGATCCGGGGTGAAGTGTTATCCTATATTAGTAGAGAGTTGGTATGAAAACAGGATTTATGAGGTTTGAAACATTATGAAAATTTTGAGATTCTTTAAAGAACACTAGTACGTAAATTTGAGATTCTAAATTTGCTTGCAATTGATTAAAAAAGAGTAATCACATAACTTAAAGGATTGAAGGTGGGATTGGACTTATTCATAAGTTGAAATTCTAAAATTTTATAATGTTTACATTTTTCTTCGAGCTATATAGCTTATGCAATCCTTAAGGAAAGTTTAGTGAAGTCAAACCAAATCATCACTTGTTTTAGGATTTTTTTCATAGGTTTCTTTTTTGTCTTTTGCACGAGGATGAGGAAAATGTTAAGTTTAGGTGTGTTTAAGAAACTAGTTTTATACTATTAAATTTTATATTTTTTAACTTAATATTTTATGAGTTTTTAGGTCTTTGAATTGCTTTTTTTTTTTGTATTTAATTGAATTCTACTTTTATTTTAGTTTTCTTTTTTAGATATTATTTTCTCTTATTTGTGTAGGTAAAATATATCAAATGAGCAAAACAACAATCAGCATTTAAGCTTGAAGCACTTCCAAATCTCTCTCCCCTAGGGTAACATGTAACCAGATCTACTCCCCTAGATAGTCATCCGATCGTTCCCAACAGGAGCTTAAAAAACGAGTGAACTTCACTCTCTTTCCTCGGCGCCCTATTGATCAGTCAGACGCGGATCTCACGCAATGAACTTCATCATAGTTCATGTGCAGTCGCTTTCTCGGCCATTGACACGCTGCCACATTGCCTTGCAATTAGTCCCAGCTTTCGTCCGTGGATTGGAGCCGCCACGTGGCCGTGGCTTCTCTGTTTTAAAGAGCTGATTCCTTCCATTCCTGTGCCGGCATGTAAAAAAAGAAAGAAAAAGAGGAATTTAAAATGCCTAACCGCCTTTTTATATCACGTTTAAAAGGAAAAAAGCTCATCATACCTCTAATTTAAGAAATTGATGAACCCGTCAGCGTGGCGCCCGGGCGCCCAAATCGTTGCGCTTGGCCGCCCACACATATTTTTAGGACATTTGCTCAAGCCTATGACTATGCCTGTTTTAGGTTACTTAGGAGGCTTAATCCCTCATAATTAAGAGTCCGAGAGAAATACATAAGCAATTTTCATTATGTTTTACATTCATTTTTAGGTTTAGGAATTTTATTTTCTGAAATTCAAGGGAGAAAATATTTTGAAGATCAAGAATAAGAGATTGATGATTAGAGAGCAAGCTTGGAGAACTACGGCACCTCCACATAGTTTTTTTTTTCAATTTTCTTATCTTTTTATTTTTACTATTTGAGGTGGGAACCCTTTGTTTGTGTTTTCTATGGCTTCAATGTTGCCAAAACTATGATAATTTCATTTCATTTATTTTTGCTTTTAAAGATTTATTCTCTCAGAGTTTATTGCTTTATGTTGAATGTATATTACTGTTCTTAATGCTTTTAAATGCTTGATCACTAATTAATTGATTAAGAGACCTATAGTGAGATCGGGGGATGATTTGTGACAATAGTTTCTTGTGATAGACGTTATAGGTTCTATGGAGCATGGGAATATAGCAATCGAATTTTGTGAGTTTTAGATGACCATAGATATTAATGAATTCTAATATATTTGAATTTACATAGGGATATAGTGGGTTAATCTATTAGGGTATTTTTTATGTAATTCAGAAGAAAACATTGAACAAGTTAGGGTTATTCATCCTTCAAATGTTGCAATAGGTGATGTTATCAAGACTAATGAATTGTATTAGATTAGTTTGGTAAAATTGAATGCGCTAGTATTTTATTTATTTGTGTCATCATTTATATATTGCTTTTATTATTTTCCATATTATTTTTGCCTGTTCAAATGTAATTAGAGTTAATATAATTGTAGTACTTAGTAGGCACTCAGTACTCATGGGAAAGATACTCTACTTAACATTATGTTCCTCGTTAAATGATAATATGCACTTGTATTGTGCAATTTTCACAGCATTACCCTTTCATCTTGGCTTAGTTCACAACTCTTTGGTGAGCAATTTGAATTTTGAATTGTGTGAAGAACTATTGACTAGAAAAGAGTGGAAAAAAATTCCAAAGGTTGAAAGTACTAGTTTTAAAGTTTTGGAGCTAGACGAGGCATAGTTACCAAAGTATGAAGGGAAAAAAAAAAACTTTATTGATGAATAACAACAAGAGGAATTTTTGTTTATGTTTTAAAGTTCAAGGGGCATTTTTGCTAATGTCTTAAATTTTTAGGGGTGCATATACTTTAGAGGACAAAATGACAAAGTTACTAAAGTTTTTGGGGTAAAAATATAATTTATCCTCGGTTATAAGCTTGTTTAGCGAAATTGGATATGTATATGTGAAATTGAAATGACGTTTATTTAACGTTTATCTAAATGTGTATATTTAGTGAGATTGATTTAATAGTACACCAGTAAGAGACTTGAGGACACACATCGAATAGGTAACAAACAATAAATCTTTTTGGGAGACATCGACCACGTAGTTCTTTTTCTACAAATAACATTTTTTTGAAGTAAGATGGCATTTTTTAAAGAGAAATAATGCTCCTTAAAAAGAGCACCTTTTCATGACTATTGTCTTTTAAAGCTTTTTTTCAAAACTGACCCCTCTAATTAAAAAAACTGATTTATTAAAAGTCTAACTTACTTTTCCTTCTATTTTGGAACCTACCGGGTTCCGTCAAGGAACCCATCACGTGCTAGTAGGTTTTGTCCTAGAACGCGCAATGTTCCAACATTTTTTTTAAAACAAAGAAGTAGCAACTGCCTCTGCTCGCCGATGCGGGATGCCATAGCATAACCTGGCAGGTTCAGGATGTGGAACCAACAAGGTTTCAACATATTTTTTTGTAAAACCACAATTAATTTGGATCTGAGAAAAAACAATGCCATGCCCTAAATCAAATTAACAAATTAAGAATCCAAGAAAAAGTAATGCCATGTCCTTAATCAAATTAACAAATTAAGAATTTGAAGTTTTTCACTCAATTCCATAAAACTTCATTAACAAATTTTTTGGTCCCAAAATAACAAAATTAAGCAAATTGAATAAAGTGGTTTCATAATTCATAGCTTGTCTTAATAGAAAAAAGAGAAAAAAAATGGAAAATTTTGTCCAATTGATTAGGTTAAGGACTCAACAAGAAAAGCATTACAAACGGTGAACTCTTAGGAGCCATATTTCTTGTTCTCAGTGAAAATGTGGGAGTGCAACATTGGGGTTTAGGTGGCATTGGTGTTGTACTTAAGTTAGAGAATCCGAAACGGTAGCTTAGAGTTGTTGATCATTAGAGTGACAATAAGCTTGGGCCAGCCCAGTCTTGACTACGAAGCCTTGGCCAGTCTTATGGGTGGATCTACTTCTCCACTCAAGCACTTGCTCAACAACAATGAAGGGAAGCGAAATAGAGGCGTCGGGAGACTTCTCTTATGGCAGCCAGTCGTCTTTTGGTAGCAGCAAAGGAGGTCATCAAGGTTGGAGGACGGGTAAGGCAGTGATGGTGTCAATGACAACAAAATGGAAAAGAGCATGAGGTAGACCTTGGTGTTGTGATAACAACGAGGGGGGAGATGGTCGCAAGGTCGAGGTCCATGAAGCAGCAAAAGGGGAGAGAGGTGGCATAGAGAAGCGAATAGTCTAATCTGTTAGAGTTATTTTTTGTTTGGATGAGTGTAAAATGGTCAAATAATAAATCTAATTAAAAAGAAAATAATAATCAAAGGGGAAGTATTGAAAAGTGGAAAAGAGGAGACATGTTGAGGTATGATTTGGTCAGCCAAAATCATTCAATAAAGGCCCAAAATGAGGAGTCTAAATTATAGTCATAGTGAATCGAGCCCCTTTGATTTGAGATAGGCTGACATGGGAAGCACCACTTCCTTAGTATTTAGTCGAGTTAAGGCTATAATCGATTCAATTGTTAGCTACGGTTGGATTATGGCTTTATTCTCTTTGTCATTTAAATTTAAACATCCCTTACCATTGTAATTTTGCCCAAGTATCGATTCGATAGATTCGATGTATGGAACCTGACAATTACAAGAGGAAATGTGCCAAGCCTCGAATTGAGATATGGAAGAAACCCAATTCTTATGCCACATCACTAATTGACATGTGGCCCACTACAATGTGCATAACTGCCCCTACTCCTTCCATCAGTTTGGAGCAACGATGGCATACTGTGCCCTATATAAAGGCATTAGTAACTTCATTGAAGGCATATGTGAACTCTATAGAAACTCTACAAAAATACTTTCTCATTCACATATAATTTCTTTTAACACTTTTATAATTTGTACTTATTTATTCATCCATAATGAAAAACAGTGGATATAGCTCTTGTTACAAAGTGAACCACTATATATCTCTGCATGTGGTATAATTTATTTTTCCAATATTATTTAATTTCTTACATCTTTGATCTAATTTACTTTCTATAATTATTTTAATGTCATTTTTTGAAGCCAAACAGATCCTAACAACGGTAATTTGAGTGCCCAAACTCATAAACAGTAAAATATTAAATTGATCTAACATGTTTATATTTAATTATAGATCCCACATCTATAGTTTGGCTCCCACTATAGGGCTTTAAATCACCAACTTAAAGATTTTGAGGATTCAACACTAGAAATGGCTGACAACATAGACAACTAGAGTACACCTAACATATAGAATGAAGAAACACAAACTATATCCCAAAGAAGCTAACATATGGGGACTCTTACTACCGAGGTGGAAATGCTAAAATAGTTACTTCACTAGTAGACAACATGTTCTCAAGAATGCGACAAGTGATTAGAACAGCTCAAGAATGAGAACATCACTCTTTGAAGCCAAATCAACTACCAAAACTTCTAGTTAACAGCCTACTTATATTATTGCCCATACTATGGGTGTTCGACATTTTCAACTATGACGACAATACAAGGGCAGTATTAGACACCACTCCTAGCTAGGTAGCGGCCTTCATATAGCCCTTTTAGGAGGAAGAAATCATTACACACAACTCCAGCATCCACACCAACGAGTATAACTATAGCGACATCAGCACCAATGACAACATTGATAGCTGCAAACACTCAATAGAGCACGAGTAGACAAAATCCTTAAACATCGTGGGGTAGGACAAAGAGATCGAGGAAATAGCATAAATAGACACCGTACAGATACTGACCTTACTAACTGTTGAGGTCATCTAGTAAATGATAAAAGACATAGTTGACCAGAACTTCAAAATGTTTCAAGAAAAAATTGACCAAAAGTTTACTAAAGCCATGAGCAAGGCCCCAGCACTCGACGACATCTTAAACAATATTCATGAGACTACTTTTATAAGAAGGATTATTTTTGTCGTTCATCCCAAGTATGAAAACCTAGTGTTTGCATGCTTCATTGAAACCGTGGACCCCAAAAGATCACCTTGTATAGTACAAGAATGTCATCAACACTATCAACATCCTATATTCAATATTGGATGAAATAATGTGCAAATTGTTCGTAGAAAGTTTTAGAAGACCAGGCTTCTAATGGTTCAATAACCTACCTGCTAGGATGATCGATAGTTTTAAAGAGTTGGTGGACTCTTTAGTCAAAGCCTCATAGTGTTTATCAAGAAAAGCAAGACAATCAAAGACCTTTGGTCTATAATTCAAAACCCACGAAAATCACTACAGGGTTACATATAAAGGTTCAATAAAGCCATCTCGGAGATTTCAACTCTAGAGGATATGATGACTTGGGTGGCTTTAAAGAAAGGACTTTTGCACAAGTCTTCATTCAAGAACAACATCTTCTTAGAGCACCCGCAAACTATCCAATAGGCACTGAATAGAGTCAAAGGATAGATTGAACTTGAAGAAGAGAATAAGCGATGTGAATGAGAACTTGTAAGAAACAAAGAACAAAGTAGGAGGGTTGAGACGCAGCCAAAGACTCGACAAGATCAAAAAAGATGAACAAAAACACCATCAAAAAATGAATAGAGAAGGAGAAAAGAGCGCAAACCATAAGGGGAAGTAGGCCACTATCGCCACCAAAATATGCTTTGAACATATCCTTAACTCACCTGATCACACAGTTGCAAGGGAAGGACTACATTAGATGGCCAAACAAAATGGACCCAAGCCAATCTCACAACCATAGAAAGCATTGTAAGTTTCATCAAGACATAGGACATTTAATGGTCAACTATAAAACTCTGTAAATAAAGATCGAAGAGTTACTGAAGAAAGGAAACTTGAGAGAATACATGTCCGAGTGAGGGAAACAGACCTACTGGCTTAACCACGAGTGAAGCAGATTAAGGACTCGACCAACCCAAAGGAAAACGCCACCACCACCACTAGTCAAGAAGGTGATCGAAGCTATTTTTGGGGGCTTTGTTTATAGTGGAGATTTCACTAACAAAATGAAGGCACATCAAAAAAGAGCAAGTTAGGCGATCACCAATTCGACAGTGGAAGAGTCTACCAAGCATTCTATATCTTTTCATAGCGATAAGGCATCACAGCTCAACAAGCTATACAATGACGTTTTGGTGATCAAGCTCAACGTCATAAACTACAAAATCGAGAGAATACTTATCAACAATGGAAGCTCAACAGATTTTTTGTTTCTCTTGATGTTGAAAGAAATGGAAATTAAAGAAAGGGAAATAGAGAAGTCAATCACCACACTAGTAGGATTTAATGGAGAAGCCGTGGTAGCCTTGGGAAGGATTAGGCTACCTGTTTATGCTGTTGGGGAAAATAGGATGATGAATTTTCGCATCATGAACTACCCTTTAGGGTACAACATGATTCTCAAGCGACTGTGGAGTTATTCAATAAAGGCAGTCCTATCCACCTATCACCAGCGAATCTGATTCCTAACCAAGTAAGGCCTATGAGAAATTCATGAAAGCCAAAATGCAGCTAGCTGTTGCCATCTGACAATGATGAGTCAAAAGAGACTAGCATTATAGCAACTATAGACGAACCCATTGGACAGATCGAGATATTAGGAATGGTGGGAGTCAGTACTTGAGCAATTAGATGACGTTCAGATCAACCTTGAACATAGATGCAGGACAGTGAATATTGGCTCATAGCTCGACCAGAGGTCAAGTCTATGGTAGTTAATTTTTTGAAGGCTAATAAAGACTGCTTTGCATGGTCCCATGCAGATATGCCTAGAACCAATCCAAATCATCAACCCATGTGACAAAAGAGAAGATGGTCAGGGGTCGTATGAAATAATATAATGGAGGAGGAAGTAAGGCGTCTGTTGGGAGTAGGGTTTATTCATCTAGTTTAATATTTAGATTGGTTGGCGAATGTTGTGATAGTCAATAACAAAAACAAGAAATGGCAAATATGCATAGATTTAATGGATCTGAAAAAAGCCTGCCCAAAAGATAGCTATATGTTACCCCACATTGATCGCCTTGCGGACGCAACTACTGGTCGTGAAGTTTTATGTTTCCTCGGCGCTTTTTGCAACTACAATCAAATCCTTCCACACCCTAAAGATCAAGAAAAAAAAACCACCTTCATCACTAAGCACAGTTTTTTCTATTTCAAAATCATACCGTTTGGGCTAAAGTATGCTGGAGAAACCTATCAGAGGCTCATTAACATGATGTTTGAAGGATAGATCAGTAAGAACATGGAAGTTTTTATTAACAATATGCTAGTAAAGTCTTTCCTAACTTATCTTCATGTATAATATTTACAAGAATGTTTCAACATGTTGATGAAGTATAACATAAAGTTGAACACTTTTTGATGAAGTATAACATAAAGTTGAACTAGAAAAGTGTACTTTTGGGTTTACCAGCAGCATGTTCTTGGGTGTCTTGTGATGAAACAGGGGATCAAGTTAAACCCAAACTAAGTAAAAGCTTTCCAATTGATGCCATCATTGTGGAACAAGCAAGAAATCCAATAGTTGATTGGGCGAGTTGTAGCTTTAAGCTAGTTCATAACTCGCTTGTCAGACAAGTGTTTACCATTCTTCCAAGATCTGAAAAATATCTTTCTATTCTATCGATCTTGTCAAAATTGAAAGATGGAGAGCTACTGTATCTTTGCTTGGTAATTTTGAAACGTAGTCAGTTTTGTACTGATTAGAAAGGAAGACTCAATTTGAAAGCAGGTGTTCTTTCTCAGTCACACCCTATTGGTAGAAATAAGGTCCTTAATCATCGAGAAACCTACTTTCACACTAGTCATATCCACTCATAAATTGCGACCATATTTCTAGAGATATTCGATCATAGTGCTCTTATCATATCTAATGCAAAACATTCTGCATAAGCCAGGTGTTTCGAGAAGATTGACAAAATGGGCTGTCAAACTCACAAAATTTGACATCCTGTACGAACCTCAAACTGCATTGAAGGCAGAAGCATGGGCTAATTGTGTAGCAGAAATAACATATGAGCCAGACAACGACGAGTGAAGGTATGGACTATGTAGGTGGATGGAGCTAGCAACGAAAAAATTTCAAGAGTCAGAATCTTACTACAATCATCGATAGGTAAGGAAATTGAACAAAGCTTTAGATTGTGCATTAAAGCAACCAATAACAAAGCAAAGTATGAAGCCATGATTGTCATGCTAGGATTTGCCACAACACTAGGGGCTAATGAACTTATTGTAGAAAGCATTTTAGCCTTGGTCGTCAATTAGATCATCGGGGAGTATGAAGCACAGGTAACAAGATGATCTCCTACCTTGACATTGTGAATAAATTAAAGTATCAATTCGACCAATTCAAAGTTAAACAAGTGTTGCGTGAGTTGAATACAAGAGTAGACGTGCTCGGCAATCTTGGGTCATCTATTGAGGCAAAAGAAAAGAAGATTATCCCTCTAAAGTACATTGGGTGACCTAGCATCAAAGCCATAGAACAGCTGAACTATATAGATCCAAGAAATGACTAGAAGACAACAATTAAGATGTATATAAGTGACGAATGGCTCCTAGATGATAAGAAAGTCATAAGGAAGATCAAGATCTAAGTAACAAAGTACTGTTTGATAGATGGGAAGCTTTAAAAATGATCGATTGTAGGTCTTTATCTTTAATGCCTCAAAAAAGGTAAAGTTGAGCGAGTCATTTGAGAAGTTCATGAGGGTTTGTGTGGCAATCAATCAAGAGGGTGATCTCTATGTAACAAGATCAAAAGGCAAGGTGATTACTAGCCAACTATGCAAAGCGACTTGAAGGACTTCGCCAAGAAATGTGATAGTTGCCTGAGACATATGCTAGCCAACTACTAGCCTGTTGAAGAACTTTCATTGATCAATTTGCCATATCCCTTAATGAAGTATTCAATGGACATGGTCGAACCTTTTTCTCTATCCTCTGGGCAAGTAAAATACCTTCTAGTTCATATGGATTATTTCTCTAAATGGGTTGAGGCTGAGGCTTTTATGGATGTTAAAAAGTGCAATGTCAAATGATTCAATTAGAGAAATATCATTTGCCAGTTTGGAGTTCCAAGGAAATTGTTATCGATAACGGCTCCTAATTCATCTTTGCTTCCTTCAAGAAATTCTGCCCTAATTAGAACATCATTTTGAGCTTTTTAATGTTCAAATATTGGCAAAGGAATGGATAGGCCAAAATAACAAATAAGAAGATTGTTAGAAACTTGAAGAAATAGTTAGAGGCAAGAAAGAGGCATTAGGTCAAAGAACTCCTAATGGTGCTATGGGCTTATCAAACAACCCCAAGGCATGCAACTAACGAATCCCTGTTTTCCTTCATTTATGGCACAAAAGTGGTGATCCCAATTAAGGTTGTTGCTTTAGACCTTCAGATCGACTACTCTCTTCTCAATGAAGAGGCAAATAAAGAATGATGAGAGATACACTGGATTTGATCAACAAAAAGAGGGGAAATGCTCTCGATCGCCTTGGTCGATATTAACAAACAGCTGCCATGTACTACAATGCCAAGGTTAAAATCAAGAGATTCTAGGTGGGAAACCTTGTGCTACGAAAAGAATTTTAGAATACAAGATAAATGAATACTAGGAAGCTAGCTACTAATTGAGAAGGCCTATATCGAGTCAAAGGCATTGTACATGATGACATTTACAAATTGTAGAAACTAGACAGTTCTATTATCAACAAGAGTTGGAATGCCTATCACCTAGGAAAGTATTATATCTAGTTTCACTACAATAAGTTTTTGAACTGAATAGTTTTCTTTGAATCTTTTAGGTTTCCTGTGACGTCATTCGACTTGTTCCATAGTAGATTATCCTTCGACATAATTCATAAGCATTAGTCAAACAACTACTCTAACAATGGTTGTAAAGAGCATAGGCTTGTAAATTGAACTACATCCGAGTTAATCCCTACATATGGGTATGTAGGCAGCTTGTGCACTATAAATGAGTGTAGCTATGTTATCATTACAACAACCATTTTGCTTGATGTACTACATTCTTTAATTTCTTGCCATTATTATGACATGCCATCCTCATGGCTCATAAGTTACATCAACACTGGATTCGATATACTCATCTAGTGTTCGATTCGCAATAACCATCCTCATGGCTCGGCATGTTCAGGGCTAACAAGTTACATCAACACTAGATTTGATCAACTCAGCCAGTGTTCAGTTCAAAATAGCCATCCTTATGTCTTTTCATCTTCATGGCTGACAAGTTACATCAATACTAAATTCAATATACTCATCCAATGTACGATTCACAATAGCCATTTACATGGCTTGCCATCTACATGGCTTACAAGTTACATCAACACTAGATTTGATATACTTGTCCAATGTTCGACTTGACAGTGCTATCTTTATGACTCATCATCTTCATGGCTTAAATTACATCAATTCTAGATTCGATAAACTCATATAGTGTATGATTTGGCATTTCCATCTTAATGGCTTTGCTATCTTTCTAAACTCATCTAGTGTTTGATTTGTCATTTCCATCTTCATGGATTTACTTATTTAGTGCTCAATTCGAGCTATGTGGCTAGTGTTTGACTTGCTCAGTTTTCTTTATGGCTTAAACATTTTTACAAGTCAAATTTGTCCAAATTCATATTTATAACGAAAAACATATTAAATGCACATATTTCATCTCGATCCAATTTAGAAAGTTTTTATAGTGATTGTTCGATATTTAGAATTGTCTAAGCCTATTAATACTTGACTGATCAAGAGATAGTCTAATGAATTCAAAGTTTAATTATTTATGAATGAAATTTTGAAGGGGAATCAATACTATTATAAGAGGAAATAATTTTTTATTCTATTCAATAATCAACAAAATCTGTTTATTATAGTACACAAAAAAAGGTTCATTATAAGGTTTATAAAAAAGTAGGAGAGATAGTTACATCTAGTTTATAGTGCCCTGGATGGTAGAAGGATGCATAGCAGTCTCTTTCTCCGTTGCCAAGGCGTCATTCCCAAACAACTTTGAGAGCCAATGTAATGGCATCAACCTCCTCGACCTTGGGATTAGCATCTAGAGCCAGAAGCTCTTTAAGCTTTGCCATCTCAACATCAATGTCCCATATGTTGAATTGATGCTCTTTAAATTCTTTAAGTATTTCAAGACTTGCCCTAATAGAAGACTCATTGTGGACATCAAAAAGTTACTCCATTATTTCTTTACCTGAACAAGCTCTTCCCCCCTTAAATAAAGGATGCTACTTAAGTTATGGACCTTCTCATTCAATGTAGCTAACGCAACAATGGCTTCATTTGTTTCTTTCATCGCATTGTCTCTCTCTCTTTCTGCTTTCTTAAGTTGCCGTCTAGTTCCTAAATTAGCTTGAAGAGTTTGTTGTGCATATACTCGACCTTGTTCATGATGATGTTGAACATTTGAAGGGCCTGTGAAATGCAAGGTTAAGAATTAGATTATGAATACGGCATAAATTGAGACTAGACTTGGGTTTAGATTTTACTTGTCCAAATAGTATTGTAGACTCATTGGAAGCAATGTCATGGACTCTCCACTAAACTTTGCTTCGTTTGAGATAAGGTTAAAGCTTTTGATAGCCTTTAGAGCCGATTCCTTGTCGTGAATAATACTTGTGTCCTCAAAAACATCTAGTATCTTTTTGTGTATTTACTCATTGACAACTTCCTCGAATTTAAAGGATACAACCCCTTTCCTTTCCTTTTGTTTAATGCTAGGGCTGAATATTGAATAAAGGTCATGGGGGTAAATTCAAAGTATCCGTTGGCAATGGAAGGGCCTTTTGGATGATCGAGGTGCTGGACTCACTTGCCTCACCTCTCTTCCTCTTTTTCTCTATAGCCGTAGCTTTTACAGTAACCTTCCTTTTCATAGCCTCTTCAATCAATAGGAGTGGGACCTTCATTGATGACAAAGCAGCTTCTGTGAGCATAGTGTCTTTGTAAGAAAGAGGAGTAATATATTTGGAAGGATTGTCTAACTGCTGAAGTATGCCACAGCAATAAAAAATCTAATTGACTTGATTAGGAAAACAAATAGGTATACCTAGCTTAATTTCTTTGATTTTTTTTTTTCAAATTGAAGATTTTCCATCGATTGGGGTGTCAAATTTTAGCCTAAATATGTCCTTCTAAAGCAATAAAAGTGCCAAGCTTCTCGCATATTCTTTCTCCTATAGGAGAGGGATGGTTCAACTTGTAATCTACAAAGCAAAAAAGAAATGTAAGGATTAGTCGAAATGACTACATCAAATAAAACAAATATCTGACACACTCACCAACATGAACAAATGGAAATGGGAAAGGAAATTGCGTGGTTAGCTCAACTAACTTATGGTTGATTGACATGAAGAAGTATTTCACTTCCCAATGCCTATCTGCATTAACAAAATTGATAATGATATGCTTCAATTGTCGATAAACAAAGTAGAATCACCCTTGTTTTTTAGTATTAGGCTTCAAATAATAACACCAAAAGACGTCATGTTGATTGAAATTGATGCCAGCCTCTTCGATAAGTACTATTTGGGTAAGTAATAGTCGTATCTCATTTGGCATAAGCTGCATTATTGAGTTTTGGTAGTGGGATGTGACTTAAGAATAAACGTGGGGATTGGCATCGAAGTCCTAGCTCAAAAAATTTGGTATACTAGGATAAGGACATTGAATCTTGACAAAAGTAGGAATCCTATATTTGACTCAAATGTTTGATAGGTTCTCACTCTTAAAGACAGATTTCGGGCTTTTCTAAAAGAATGAGACCCCTTTAGTTAGTTATTTTTGCATTGTCTTTTTGAGCAATTTGATTTGCTTGTTGTGATTAGAAGGACCTATTGGTCTATTTCTTTTCTTTGCTTCGGTGGTGACCTTCTCTACTACTCTACTACTTCCAACCCCATTAACTTGAGAAGCCCATTCAATACTAGATTGCTCCAAAATCCATTCGTCGAGTTCCTTATCATCATCACTATCCTAGGGATCGCTTGCTTTGCTCAAATTTGAACTAATAACTATTGCCTTCTTCGACATCTTATATGACAAATAGAATTTTAAGAGAAATCTAGGGCTATGAAGATCTAAAGGCCAAAAGATTAGAGATTTGAAGGGTGTCTTAGAAGTTCTAGAAAGTTCTAAGCCTATAGGAAACAAAATAGGTTTAGAAA
>LNSY01131204.1:0-10022 GCA_002024485.1 Artocarpus camansi
ATTTATAACACATTTTAACTTAAAAATAAAAATATTTGAAATATTTATAGTATGTTAGTATTAATTAGATATTATGTTTTTGTTAATTTTCTTTATTGGCTTTTTTTTAAAAAAATTAAAATTTTTTTATTTTTTTTTAATTTTTAGTTAATTGGGTCATAAACGTATCATACGCGTGTTGTTATCGTGTCAACCCATCACGGCACGTTTAATAATTGTGTTAATCATGTTGTGTCGTGTTATGCATGCTATAGGCATGTCGTGTTCGTTTTTGCATTTCTAGCACGTTTATTAATCGTGTCGTGTTCGTGTTTGAGTTAAACATGTCGTGCTGTAAACGTGCTGACACGAACACAATTATTGCCACCTCTAGAAGAAAGGACCATTTTTGGTGTATGCTAGGAAGTTTTTTTGTATGGGGCGTTTTCGAAAGAGTTGAAACATATAGCTACAAAAAAAAAGAAAAAAGAAAAAAAAAACAAAATTTTGTTTATTTTTAAGAGAGAAATTATTTTGGGTATTGTTATTGGCAATTTTAAAAAAGAAATCATTAAGAAACAAGAAAAGAGCTTAAAGATTGGGAATTCTACAACAAAAGTTTCTCTTATTCTTCATTCTCTTTTAATTATTTTTGTTGCATTAATGATGATCAAATTTTTGTGGATTGTTATGTTGACCTTAGTTATGAACTGATTTCATAATCTAGGGCTACAATGTATCTTATTCATGTAGCTTGGATTGTTCATCATCTTGTTTAAATTATTTGCTCAATTTTAGATTTAAAGCTCCTAAGTAATTAACTACTAGTTAGGTAATGTGGGAGCCAAAATGACCATGGATAAAAAATATAGTGGCATGTGTTAGGTGTAAAATGGGAATATATTCACACAACATGTGCAACCATTAGTGAGAATCTTACACTTAATGCATTCGAACCTATTTCAATTATGATAGGAATATAGTGAATTGTGTAGGTGGCATAATTGGACATTATAATTTGAATAGACATGTAAATAAATTAGGACTTGCTCGGCTTACAACTTATATTGGTAACTTAATTGGAGAGAGAAGAATATTTCTAGCAAAGTGATGAGTGAAATTGTAACCCTAGAATTAAATACTATTGATAATTCACTTTGTTATTGTTAGGTTATTTGGAATCCTACACGTGTATGATTATACGCATGATTTTTTGGTTGCCTTCTTAGGATAAAAAATGTATAAGTTTGAAGTACTTTTCTTGCAGGTTGTTAATATGAATTGTTAATGTTTAAATTCCAAATATTTGATTTGGATTGTTTGTCAACTTGGTTCTTAGCATATTCTCCAGGATTCCATTGTGTTTAAAATTTAAATCACTTATCCTAGAATGTATGTGTGACTTGTCTATGAATTTGTGGTATTCGATATTCAATTAACTTGATTCAGTTTAGATTGCTTATGGAGTCATCTTGGTTTTTGAATGCTTATTCATATTGTGTGGTCCATTTGAAAAAGGATTATTTTCTAAATAACCCAAATGTGTTGGCGAAATTGAGAATGAAGATTCCCTTATTTTTATGAATTTGAAGTGGTTACAGTAATTTACACTTAATTGTGTCTCGATACATTTGATACATTAACTTAACAATATTTATGAGTTCGGCAAAACTTTTTTATGATAAACTCGAATTCCATTTGAGTTGTAAATTTCAAAGTGAATAGATTTGTCTACAGGTCAATTGTTTTGAATTGTAGTTGTTAGGCAATGTGTATTAATAGTTGCAAAGATCACTGTTGTGGCAACATCCACCAATATCATGACTTGTTAGCACAACTATTTCCAAAATCTTAGTACAGCAAGAATTAGGCTTATTTTCAGCAACTAAGTTCTATCTTTTTATTGGATTAGTTAGGATCCAATCCTAGGATTAAAAAGATATATCTAAAAACTTCTCATACTTACGCTTCGTTTACTTAAGGAGGCCGCCTTGTGACTTCCAAGTAGAGGATCAAAGTGAGACAATAACTCGAGTGAAAGACTTAAGTGTTTTAGACTCCGTTGCATTGCTTTCATCCCTATGTTACCTTAGTGCAATCTAATCTAGAAGATTTAAGGAGAAGACATTCGTGGAATGAAGGCTCAGAGTACGTCAGTTGGATAGAAGGCGAGTAAAGATAGTTTGGATTACAATGAGGATTTTGAAGGAAGGAGAGCTGCAGAAAGAGTATTATGGGCTTCAAGTTGGTGTAAATTCTAGGTATTCTTGTAATTCCATATCTTGTAACTATAATTTGGTACAGTAGATCATTTTATCTTTGGTGTGAGTTGCACTTGTGATTTTTTTTGGCAATAGTTTGTAATACTTAATTTGGTATACTATATTGTGTGATTTTTTTCTTTTATTTTTGTAATTTTTGTTTACATAGTGTTTTCATTTATTAATTGTTTACACAGGGTACCGTTAACGTGTTTTGTATGGACAAAACACTATTTGTTCAGTCTATCAGGTCTAACAATTATTTAGCTTTTGACTTAATTTTTTCTTTATTTTTTTTCAATGGTTATTTGGATAATATTGAATCAAGACAATTTTAGTAGTTAAAAAATTAGTGTCAAAACTTTAAGAAATGATATCTTTATTGACTCTTACTCTATTTCTTGTTTACAATAACAAGCACATTTTATCATTAGAAAATACACAACAAGTTTTTGGTGCCATTATTAAGGATTTGTCTTATTATTTTGTTTATATTGATACCAATTAGTTCTAATCTTAGTTTAAACATTTTTTATTTTAATTTAAGGTGTTATTGGATAGTGTATACGACATGCGAGAAGCTTAGAACTAATTCTTTTTTATCCAGAAATTGAAAGAACTATTTCAAGACTTAAAAGGGAAAGGCGATGCGTTTGTCATCACCACACCCTGGCCGACCAATGACAAGACAGAGAGGAACCAGAGTATGTTGTTTTTCTTGATGATGGAATTCATTATAGTGCTTGGAGGATAGTTATTTAAGCTAAAAACTTCTTAATCAAGTTGGCCCTCATCCATATGGCTCAAACCTCGGTGCATATTGGAGGTTTGCTTAATGATGACTCAAATTGTTATATTATCCTTTTTTTTTGGGAGATATGTAATACACTCATGCGCAATTGAGGTTTCTGATGATGCTATTAGATTGATATCCTATTTGATACGTGGTTTTAATTAGTGAGGTTTAGAACTATGTGGTTTGAGCTAGTGATTTTGAACCATTGTAGCTTAAACGATGAATTGAATTGATGACTAGAATGTAAAAGTCTAAAATAAAAATAAATATCACATAAGAAAATTGGTATCTGAAAAACTATGATTTATAAAAGAAAACAAGAACGAGAAGAGTTCTTGCTATATAGAATGATTCAAAACATTTAAAATTAAGAGGGAGATCAAGTTTTCAAAATTAACAATTTAGCATGTTTTAAATCAGCTTATTATTTGATCCCTTTCTTTATTGCACATACCTAATGCATGTCATTATGGCCTATAAGTTCAAATCCATTTAAAATGTTATGAATAAGCATACAAAATGACACATTAGACTTTTTTCTTTCTCATTCAGGGATAAGACAAAGAGTTGGTTGAGCCCACTTCTCTCTAGCTCCATTACTACTTGAAATGAATTGGCTCAAAAGTTCTTAGCCAAATTCTTCCCACCACCTGATGATAAAGATGAGGAACAACATCTTCTTGTTTATGCAATATGACTCTAAATCTCTTTATGAAGCTTGGGAGAGGTATAAGGATTTTCTTCAAACCTCATTATGGGTTACCGAAATTCTTACAAGTACAAATTTCTTACAATAGTTTGGTTGGTCCTACAAGAACTAAGATTGAACACATGATCAGTATTCTATTGGGAAAGTCTATTGATGAAGAGTACGGTTTATTGGAGGAAATGGCTTCTAACAACTACTAATAGCCTTTAGAGGTTAATGCCTAAAAGAAGCATCTATGTTCATGAACTACATGCTATTTTGGCCTTGACTGCTGTTAGGATCTAATACCACAGTACAGTTAGTTTCTCCAGTGAGGTTGTTATACGTGGTTAGTTTGTTACATAGTTAGGTAGTTGCAGTTAGTTTCTTTAGTTAGGTTGTTATATGTAGTTAGTTTGGTACATAGTTGGTTAGTTAACAAATAACGACTAACCATGGTAATAAAATAGTTTATTCAAGGTAACTCACTAGAATACTGTAGCAAAAGAAGCCTATAGTTATAAATATATAGGTAACTGTGTAGTATAGTCTAATTCCTTTTAACTGCTCAAGTAACTGCCTTGTCGAAGAAGCTTAACTCTTTCAATGTTTATGCTATTTAAAACCTCTTTGCTACTTGTGACCTACATGGTTTCAGAGCGGACGTTTTTGGAAGTTGTGAGAAATTCTTCATCACGCTCATCATCGTCTATAGCTTATTCGCCCTAATTAATGGCGATTCAAGATCAAAATCGATCAACAATGCCAAATGGAGACACAGCCTCTCCCTCCTCTTCAAATTTCATTCCAATGGTCTTCAATCATCCAATTTCTTCGAAATTGGACCAAAACAATTTCATGATTTGGCGCAAACAGGTTCTTGCTACCATCCATGGGCATCGGCTGCAAAACTTCATCTTCCATGATCAAGATCCACCACTGAAGTACAAAACTCAAGTAGATCAAACAAACGGTCGTGTGAATCCAGAATTCCAAAACTAGGAGCAACAAGATCAGCCAATTGTTTCTTGGTTACTTTCCTCCATGTCCGATGCTCTTCTTACCAGAATGATCAACTGCCAGACCTCTTTCTAAATCTGGCAAACACTAGAAACTTATTTTGCTACTTAGGTGCATGCTAAAGTCACTCAGTACAAGGATCAATTGAAAGCAACTCATAAGAATTCCTTAACTATGAATGAGTATTTGTTAAAGATTAGAAGCCTGATTGATGCTTTAGCATTGGTTGGTCACAATTTATCTCCTAAAGATCATATAGATGCAATCTTTGAAGGCCTTCCTGAGGAATATGATGTCATGTTAATTTCGATGAACACACGACAAGATGAATTCTTGGTTGATAAAATTGAATCTCTTTTGTTGGCTCAAGAAGCTTGAATTGAGAAAAATTTGAAAAATTTGGACTATCAAATGCTAATCTTGCAAATGCTAACTTCCCTTCCAGGTTCTCATACACAAAAAGCCCTTACTCATACAACCTCTCATCCACTAATCCATCTATACAAGAATTCTCATCAAGAAAATTTGGTCCTATTCCTAGTCACTTCTAGCCAACTCGAAACTTCAAACAACCTCATGCCATTCCTCAACATTTTTCTTCTAGATCTTCATCCTCTCCTGGCAGGTCTCTAGGTAAAGAGAGAAATTAGCCTTCTTCCACACGACTTCAATGTCAGCTGTGTGGACGAATTGGCCATTTAGTTGTGCAGTGCTATTATGGGTTTGACAAATCTTTCACAGGACCTAATCAACTCCAAGCACATCTTCACCAACTTTATCTCGAAGATACCTCTAAAGATGCTAGATCTTCTCCAACCTTCACTCCAAATTTGGAAGCCATGTTGCTACTCCTGAATCAGTCTATGATACCAACTGGTACCCTGATTTAGGCGCTACTAATCATCACACTACTGATTCAAGCAATCTGATGATGAAGACAGAATTCCATGGACCTGATCAAATTCTCATGGGCAATGGTAAGGGATTGAACATAAAACACCTTGGCAAGTCTGTGTTTTCATCTCCTTATCTCTCCACAAAGTCATTAGTTTCAAATCATTTACTTCATGTTCCTAAAATCACCAAAAATTTGCTATCTATCTTTAAGTCTATAAAGGATAATTTTGTGTTTTTTGACTTTCATCCTTATAATTGCGATGCCAAGGATCAAACTTCCAAGGAGACTCTATTGGAAGGCAAACTTAAAGGGGGTCTATATGTGTTCGATTCCAGTCAAATCAATCTGCTTTACTAAACTACTTCTTCTGCAAAGACTCAGCTTTATTTAGATTCACTGTCATGCACAAAGGCCCCTATGTTTTGTAATACTATACTTAATAATATAAATAAAGTCTCCTCTTTGTCTTGTACTCAAAAGACTATCTCAAATACTTCACAATCATCTAGTTCAGATTCTGTTTGTTTGATATCTGGCATAAAAGACTTGCTTATCCATCTAAAAATATTGTAAAGACAATTTTAAATGAGTGCAAACTCTTTCATATCAACAAAAATCCTCATTTCTTATGCTCTACTTCTTGTCTTGGGAAACTTCATAAGTTTCAATTTTTCTTGTTAGACACTAAGTATGCTGAGCCACTATAACTCATTCACTTAGATGTATGGGGTCTAGCTCCTATATGTTCTTCTAATGGATACTATTATTATGTACACTTCATAGATGCTTATTCACGTTTCACATGGCTTTATCTCCTTAGAAACAAGTTTGAGGTGTTACAGACTTTTTAAAACTTTCAATCCTTTGTAGAGCTGCAACTAGGCTATAAAATTAAAGCCTTGCAGACCGACTGGGGAGGTGAGTATAGGTCCTTTACTACTTATCTGCCCTCTAAAGGGATCCTCCATAGAAATTCCTGCCCACATGTTCATGATCAAAATGGATTAGCTCAAAGGAAGCAACGCCACATTGTTGAGAATGGACTCACACTGCTAGCACATGCCTCAATGCCTCTTAAATGCTAGGATGAGACCTTTAGGACCTCTGTGTTCATCATCAATAGACTTCCTACCAAGGTTCTTCAAAATATCTCTCCTCTTGAAAAACTTTTCCACATCAAACCTGCTTATTCATAACTCAAAGTGTTTAGCTGTCAATGCTTTCCCAACATAAGACCTTACAACAAACACATGTTTGACTTTCATTCCACTCCTTGTACATTCTTGGGATATAGCCTTAATCACAAAGGATATAAATGTTTGGACTCCATTGGTCGAATCCTTGTTGCTCGAGATGTTGCATTTGATGAAACAATTTTTCCATTTGCTGCCTCAAAAACAACCAAAACTTCAACCTTGACATCTCCCTCATGTATTTCCAGTCCTCTTCTTGTCCATCCTAATTTACTGAACCCATCATCATCTCATACACAAAATCATCAAGATGCTTCCTCATCTCACACTAATGACCATATTGATGCTACTACTTCTACTCAAAGCATTTGTCCTTTATCTCAGCCAAACTCTACAACTAACACTCATCCCATGGTAATTAGATTAAAGAAAGGCATTAAAAAGCCTAAAGTCTATGCAGCTATCAAAGAACCTCTATCTTTTCAAGAAGCTTTACAAGATGAAAACTAGAAGAAAGCCATGACTGAGGAATTCTCTGCTTTACAACACAATAACACTTGGAGTTTAATTGAATTACCACCAGACAAGAAGGAAATTGGTTGTAATTGAGTCTTCAAACTTAAAGAAAATCTAGATGGTTCCATAAACAAATACAAAGCTAGATTGGTGGCCAAAGGATTTCATCAAGTGGCTGGCTTTGACTTCACTGAAACCTTTAGTCCTATTGTCAAACCTACAACAATCAGGATTGTTCTTATAGTGGCTCTAAGCAGATGTTGGGAAGTAAGACAACTGGATGTAAAAAATGCATTTTTGAATGGTGAATTATAAGAAGAGGTTTATATGGAACAACCTCTAGGGTTTGTGGACTCTACATCCAATCATCTAGTTTATAAACTACAAAAATCATTGTCTGGGTTGAAGCAAGCACCAGGTGCCTAGTTTGATAAACTAAGCAAAGCTCTCATTACACTTGGCTTTATAATTGCTAAGATTGATTGGTCATTGTTCATTCATGAAGATACTTTTGCCATAGTGTACATACTTGTTTATGTGGATGACATCTTGGTTACAGGAAGTAATCCTAGCATAGTGCAGAATCTAATTACCAAGTTGTATCATGACGTTGCCCTCAAGGATTTAGGCTCACTTGATTACTTCTTAGGCATTCAGGTACATCATACTAATAATGGTCTTCTCTTTACTCAAACCAAGTATGTCACAGATCTACTCTGCCGAGTAAAGATGCAATATGCGAAAGCCGTCACAACACCTATGACCACTGGTGAGAAACTTCTCTCATATGAAAGTGATCCAGTTGAAAATGTCTCTCTATATAGAAGTGTAGTTGGAGCACTACAATATGTAACAATCACAAGGCCAAAACTAGCATTCTCTATCAACAAAGTTTGCCAATTTATGCAGACATGACTAAAAGTTCACTGGCATGTAGTAAAATGTATTTTGCGATACTTGGTTGGCACTTTATCTCATGGCTTACATCTCACAAGAACTCTTGAAACAGAATTGAATACAGTGGGCTTTTGTGATGCTAACTGGGCATCAGACCTTGAAGATAAGAGGTCCATGATTGGTTTTTGTATATTTCTTGGGAAGAACTTAGTAACTTGGGCATCCAAAAAGCAGCACACTATTTCAAGATCCTCCACAAAAACAGAATATAAAAGCCTAGCAGTTACAGTTGTAGAAGTTACATGGATTCAATCACTTCTTATAGAACTCAAAATCCCTACTATACATAAACCAATTGTGTGGTGTGATAACCTCAACACTGTAATGATTGCAGCCAATCTCATCTTACTTGCTAGAACCAAACATATAGATAGACCTCTATTTTGTTAGGGAAAAATTTTTGCAGAAAAAGCTAGAAGTGCATCATGTGCCTTCCATTGATCAACTTGCTTATATATTTGCTAAAGCATGTTCCAGTTCCAAGTTCAGTACTATATGGAGCAAACTTAGTGTTGAAGATCTTAATGCACTAAGTTTGAGGGGGGCTGTTAGGATCTAATACCACTGTACAATTAGTTTCTCCAGTGAGGTTGTTATACGTGGTTAGTTTGTTACATAGTTAGGTAGTTGCAATTAGTTTCTTTAGTTAGGTTGTTATATGTAGTTAGTTTGTTACATAGTTGGTTAGTAAACAAATACTGACTAACCATGGTAATAAAATAGTTTACTCAAGATAACTCACTGGAATACTGTAGCAAAAGAAGCCTGTAGTTATAAATATACAGGTAACTGTGTACAAGAAAATTGATTGAGACTGAAAATGAATAAGACTCCTTAATCTCTTGCCTTCAATTTCTTTCCACAAATTATCTTCTCAAATTGCTTGTAGTACAGTCTAATTCCTTTTAACTGCTCAAGTAACTGCCTTGTCGAAGAAACTTAACTCTTTGAATGTTCATGCTATTTAAAACCTCTTTGTTACCTGTGACCTGTATAAGGGAAACCGTGCTAGTGAGAGATGTCCCAACAACTTGGAATCTATCTAATTTGTTGCCAACTACAATAGGCAACACCACACTCTAATTTTTACAATTTGGGTTTGAAGAATCATCCTATTTTCTCTTGAAGCAACAATCAAGGATCTTCATCATCATCTTTGAAGCCTATGTATCCTCTTAATTTTCTAGTGTAAGCTCCTCATTTGAAAGAGAAAAAGTCTTTAGTACGACAAATGTTTGGTCAATACATGACAAAGAATGATACCATCCTTCAAAATTAACTGGCATCCATCCGAAATCTTGAAGTGTAAATGGGTCAAATTGCTAATGCTATCAACAACCGTCCCCAAGGTACTTTGCCTAGCAATATTGAAACTAATAAAAAGAGGGAAGGTAAAGAACATTATTGTCATGCTCTGGAGTACAGGAGGTGACATAGTAGTTTAATTGAGTTAATTAAATAGAAATTTAATTCAAACTTGAGGTTAAGAATTAAGAATTTATTTATGAAAAAGTGAATGTTTTAAAATCTTTTATTTAAAGCAAGCAATTATAATATTCGAATAAATAAAGATAACAAAGTAAACAATAAGGAAATAATAACAATAATAAGAGGATAAGGTGAGACAAGAATGGGTCCCACCGACCCACGTCTTGTGTACACATATAGTATTGACAATATTAAATTTACAACCACAGTCCAAGTAAAAGAGTAA
>LNSY01131460.1:0-13829 GCA_002024485.1 Artocarpus camansi
ATATCTTATATATATATATATATATTCTGTTTTTCATGAGCAAAATATATACATATTTATAAGCACAAATTATATGAAATATATTTGTATATGTGCACATGTACCCCGTTTTTTAGAAAAGCACTTCATATATATATGGCATAAATTTCTTCCAATTAAAGGTTAAAATTTGTCACCTTGGATTAGAGTAGACATGGGTTCTAGTTCCATTGCTGGGTCGTAGAAAGAGTCGGTAGTAGTAGTACTAGGATAGTACTCCTTTAGAGGGATAGCATCATAAAGAAAGCTGTCATGTACCATTGGCAATTCATTTTGCCAATTATATTCCAGGCTGTCATAACACAAATCTCCGCTACAAACACATTAAGAAAGAAATTAGAACCAAAAAAAAGTGAACCAAATATTCTAAGCATGTATTTTTTATAACACATGTTCATGATGAAACAAAAGTACTAGTACTTGATGATGAAATGATAAATATATTTACCAGAAATCAAGTGGAGGCAATTGAGAGATGGGAAACAGAAGTGGGTTTTGCTCCATGGCCATGGTTTCATAGTTAGACCACAAATAACTTGCCATAGAGTAATACTGATCCAAAGAGAAGTACTATCAAATAACGTAGAGAAATATTAAGGGATCAAAAAAAGTGATTTGGAGATGAGAATGGCTTGTTTATGGGAAGAGAAAGAGTCTCTCGTTGATGTGTGTGTGCATATAGATATATATATATATATATATATATATAACGGATATGAAAGAAGTATGAAATGAAGAAATGGTAAAAAACTACAAAAATTGTCTTGAAGAAAGTGCGCCGCCACAAATCCCATGCATAAATGAGTACTTTGATTTATTGCTTTACCGTGTGTATTTCTGAGAGTTACAAGACTCATTAATTGATTATTCCTATCGCAGAGAAACAGAATATCAGAGAGAGAGAGAGAGAGAGAGAGAGAGAGAGAGTGTAGAAGTTTAATGGCAATAAATAGGAAATAACCTCTCTCTAAGAGAGGGACGAGGGGACAAAAAACACTAAAAAAATTAGGAAGAAAGTGGAGAGACTCATGCTTAACTACGACCATTCTTCCATTTGGATCACATCTAAGCTAGTCTTTCAGGAGTCTAATTAAAAGAAGAAGAAAAAAAAACTTTCTGACTGATAATTTTTAGAGGGAAAAGTTCTTGGTTGATAAAAATTGTAACATAACAATGATGACAAAGATAAAATTCAGTTGTTCACGCTAGGCAAATCTCTCTCTCTCTCTCTCTTCACATACATATATAGGAGGCTGTATGAGCCTGCATGGTTGACACGTGGATTTTTCTTTGCAAGGTTGTTTGCTTATCATTACACTCGTGTATAGGGACCAAGTAGTATAAAATCCAGTGTTATAATGACAACCCCCGTATATAGGGCACTAAAAACTTAGACTGTGTCTTGAAACAATGATTTATAGATTTAGCCAATCTGTTTATCACTCTTGATGATCATTGCTCTAGGATATTTGATACGGCCAAGGACAAAAGATACTCCCACAATATATAATGTTACATATATAATATAATTGATCCCATGAAATGGACTCTCTCTTTTCTCCTCTTTTATTATTATTATTATTTGCCTTGAAAAATTTGGCATTCTATGCGTGTGTAACGTACAAATTAATCATTAATCATTTATAGATACTAGAGATAAGAAGGGGTTAAATAATCATTTTTTTACTTAAATTGAATTAGTGGAGAGGTGATAGTAATAATCATATATTATTTATATCTTTTGGTTATGGTTTATATTACAAATCATACGACAGTTTATTAACTTTGGAGGCTCTATTAATCATTTTCTTTGATGGATGTTAAGTTACAATTGTATTATTGGCATTAAAAGACTGACATCAGTTACTGAAACATTGATAAATCTAAATTATAGTTACAGCTATAGATAACTATAGGGCTGTGTTAGTATCACTACTTGATTGTTGAAATTTTTATATATTTGTCCATGATAAGGTTTTTTTTTTTTTTGGCAGTGGATGCTAAGCTAATTAAGTACAAAAGACAGTACTAGCAAGCAAATGCTATTATACCAATATGAATGAATCACTTAAAAAATAAAAATGAAGTAAAATAAGATGAAATTATATATGCCTTGGCCTTAGTAATTTGTGTACCGAATTTGTGTTCATTGCTATAATATCAAAATTGTAACTTGAACTTCAAAAAAGACCCTCCAGCTAGGCTGCAAGCCGTTTTCTTTATAACTTAAATTAAATGCCTTTTATATGTTTTTAAATAACAACTATTAATCTTTTGAAACAAAATTAAAAAAAAGGGAAGCTATATTTGTGTAGATTTATCCTTTTTTTTAAACATATTTTTAGATTAAATAATTCAAAATATCTTGTCACGACCCAAAATCAGGGCTAATGACAAAATTGAAAGAAATATTTTGAAAATTTCAAAAGTCAAAAAAATATTTTAACTGCAGTTGGGCCCATAAAATTATTGAAATAAATTAAAGTTGCCCTGGGGTCTTTAATATTAAAATAAAAAGATAAAATACAAATAGAAAATTTAAATAAAAATATACAAAATTAAATTATTGCTTGTAGAATAAGTAAAAATACAACTCCGCAGCTTTAGACAAAATAAAAATTCAACTGACATATAAAAACAAATTTTATAAATAATTAATTATCTACTAGAAGTATTCATTCTATATATCTTTCATGCACAAACAAGAAATAAAATTGTAGAAAAAGTATACCTGTCGAATAATGAGCAGCACCAATAACAATCCAAGATGTTAAGTAACAATAAACTAACCTGAGAAGAAAAGTAAGAGGGTAAGCACATAGTGCCTAATAGGAAATCCATTACTTGCTTATTGGTTTTTCTTACTATTATTATATATAAAATCCTTATAAAGTTGATAAATAAATTTTTCATGTTAATATTAAAATTTATCAAGTCCACAATTTATCAAATCAATCAATAACTCAAAATCTGTAATCGTCACTTAAATTTTCTCACTCACATTTGGTGTTTTTAGCGAAGGAAATGAAAGAAAGAAACGTTATAAAAAGTTTTGTTGTGCCTCAAATAAGCGCCTTGTGTCTGTTGTATGCCGAATGAGCACCTCGTGAAATATGCCATGTAATAATGATGGTACCAAATAATATGTGATGTCTGTTATGCCTTATGCCTAATAAAGGAGCACCGCGTGAGATATAGCTTTACCGAATACTTTGAATGGCCTTAAAATTTGTCCGATAGTGCATGAGGTCTCAATATATAATAGATTTGGTTATAAACCAACTAGCTCTTAAAAACCCTTCTAAGTTGTTTTACCCACGATAGTTAGGTATAACAAAAATTCGACAACATACAACTTATTTTTCTTAAAACTAAAAATGACAAACCTGCAATAAAACAATCTACAAACATATTTTGGCACGCTAAAACTACAAGACACGCCACCCAAAAAGATTATACTAAATAACATAAACATTTATAATCTAGCCATGAACTCATGAAATTAATTTCGAACGCCATATAATTTTAATTCCAAACGATCATCAAACACAAAAATATTAATATTCAATTAAAAATCGACAAAGCAACAATTTTAAGAAAATAATTAGGTATTGTCAAAATTGTTTAAATTACTGATCATCAATAGACTTGCATAATTTAAGTCTAAAGGAAAGTATTAATTTGTCGATCAATTTTAATTCTCTAATTATACATTCAAATTTATAGATTATAGAATTATCATAAGCAATTATAACATGTTTAAATCATCTAACATTTTCAATTAAGTAAATTAAACCACAAATATCATGAAAGGAGAATAATAGAATTCCTATCAATTAATAATACCAAAACCTGACCCATGACCTAACAGGTCAAAAAAAGCCTAACCCAGACACGACCTAACTGTAGACGGGTTGACCCGACCCGACTGTAGACGGATTGACCCGACCCGATCCGTGTTATCCATCAATATGCTACTTTGTGCATGTTTGTGTTAACACGATACACTGACCTGCTAAACCTGATAGACTCACAACACGATAGACCCAACAATAAGCCTATAAAATAAACAATAATCTAACAAAACAAAACAATCAAAAAAGTTAACAAAACTTTGTATAAGTTTAACAAAAACAAATATGCTAGAAATTAGAATCATGTCAAGTTGAATATACAACAGATGTTTTACTAATTTGACACATTAAAATTAATTTCAGGTTATATGGGTTGCATTAAGGTTACATGAGTTCAATTTGGGTTACACAAGTTGATTAATAATTTGAAGGTCAATTTTTAAGTCAACCTGATTTCGACACTTTTTATCGGGTTATTGCGGGTTGATTTTGTGTTGATTCGAGTTGACCCAAACCCAACTCGTTTTTTATACGGGTCAGACGGGTTCGACCCAATTCCAACCCGAGACCTATTTTTCCAACCTTAACCCGCATTTTTCGTGTCGGGTTCGTGTTGTGACCTAAATTGCCGGCCTTAGTTTTAGGCGACAGCGAGACTGGTTGGTTGACGCGTGATGGTGGGCCACAGCTGCAAGTGGGCAATTAGCGTATTTGGATTTTTTTTTTCTTCTTCTTAATGTGAGAATGGGAGAGGGAAGAAAAGAAAAAGAGAATAGGGGGTTGAGGTATGTGTTCTACACATCCAACAAAGTAAATGAAAGTAAAGAACCTTCTAAAATTGTGATTTAGTTGCTAAACTTCTTAAAATTCCTAACCTAGACCCTAACTTCAAAGTCTTTTGATATTGAAGCTTTTAAAATTACAAAACAACCGAAAATAAAATTTTATTGTCATATAAAATCCAGGGCTTTTACAATCTACTCTTCTTTAAAAAAAATGTTCTCAAAATTTGTAATGTTTAACTCCGGGTTTAAAAATGTGTAAATGAAGGTATTTCTCATACAAACATAATCTAACTCCAAAGAAACATAAGTAAAATGGCCTATTACAAGATTGGAAAATAATTGAGAATCCCAGAGTTATAAGAAGCTTTCCAAATGCACATAGATATAATAATAAGAAAGGGGTAGACAACAAAAACACAATTTAAAATTTTAAATTCCTAAAATATTGGGATAACCCTCAATCAATAGACATAAAAAAACGTCAATAAATAAGCAAGATCTTTAATAAATATCTATCTCCTTTGCAAAGCTTGCTTCATCCTATCGAGTACATATAACAACCAATAATACTAGCATGCAATTCTTAGACATAAATTGCAAAGCTTGGACAATCTTTACTACCTTCGAATCATTGGATTACGTCAAAATCAGAGCTTATAAGAAAACTAGATAAACATTAAATGAAGTTAGTTGCACAACTCTCAAAATTCATGAATCAATCTTTAACTTCCAAAGCCAACATAACGTACCTAAATCAAAATCAATATTGAAAATAGCTTCTATAGATAGACAGTCATCCAAATTAAAATTAGAAAATTTCAATTTCTAAACCAATGAGCTTTCTCATCGCCCATCTTAGAGAAACAGTGACATTTCTTTATAACATTAACTCCCTAAGAGTTCCAATCAAAACCCAGTTATTAAGGTTCTATTATGGTACGCAGCGAAATTTAAAAATTTTAAATCAAAATAATTCTAAAACACAAGTTTAGCATGCTAAATACATAAATTAATGACAAATTTCACTAATATCTTTTGTATACCGAAAGCAACAACAATCCGTAAAGAGAAGAACCTTTCAGAAGAGTCTCAACCAACTGGTCTTCTTTATTATTCTCTATCCACGATCGAAATGCAAGTGGTTGCATGTTGTACAGCTTTTTTGCAAGTGACTCTCTTTCCAACCACTTGAGAATACCGAAAGCTAAGATTCTTGATGTTAAATAATAACTCTCAAGCAGTTTTAGAGTTTCTTACACTAGAGTACCCACTCTATACTTCTCAAATAATCTAAATAATAATAATAAAAAAACTCACTCCTATTTATAATAGTTGAATTTGGGGTTAAACCTTATCAGATTATGACTTAAAATTCATGGTTGGATCAATTTCTGATAAAAAAATGCATGAAATGAATATCTGATCCTAACTGCTACAGTTGACCACACCATGTGTATCGCGGTCTACTGCGTAGTCGTGATCCGAGAGTTCGAACTAAATTTGAACTCCTTAAGTTCATATGATTGATCTAATCTCAACCAATTGGATAAAGCCAATCTTATTTCACCATGGTATCCTTTATAGAGCCTCACTTTTAATTTAAATAACCCAATAGAAAAGTTATTTGATTAAAATAGTCATATACAGATAAACCCATACAAATAAAGTATATCCAAATAATTCAACATATTTATCTTGAGTTAATTCACAAAATTAATTCAATCAATAAACTAACATAAATTATTGAATCCAATTAACTCAAATTTTAAACAATCTAATAATTTAACATAAGTCATCAATATGTAAGAAAAACATGTTGTATTATTACAAGATATGTTATGAGCTAGTAAAAGGGACACGATGGACATATATGGACATATATAGTCCATGCTCCTATAATTATAAAATATAATATCCCACATATATATTTTATAATTATTAACTTTAACGCTACTCCAATAAAAGCTTAGAGCTGCATTCTCGAATTATATAAAATTACAAAGCTCCAAAAAGCTAATCTTCCATGACATATCATAATATGTCACATCCCCATAGGATATTCATAATCGGCTTAAAAATAAATTTCATTTTACCTTCTTGATTAGTTTTATCATATGTTTCATTATCACACTATTAGAACACTTACTATTTATAAATAATATACCATTCAGTTACGCATATGTTTCCAAATGATTGAGCGCTTTAATCTTCTAATTACATGATAATACAAATAAAAAAATATCATTAATCCTACAAAAGATATATGGATTTCATATCTATAAATAACGATTCTATGTCAATTAAGAGTCATGTCTCCAACATACCAGTATGCTTACCATCATTAAATCAAGATGTCAACCTTTGGTGCATCAAAAGACATTAGTCAGAAATACGGGCCTATTAGTCATTTCAAAATTAAGACATAACACATAAAATTATCTAAAGTGAATTAGTTTAAACAAACAAAATTATTAAGCAAATCAATTCAACTTTTTGTCATGATCCAACACATCATCACCTATGACAATGTTTTATGTTTCTACTTGCAGAGTTCTACTCCGATGACCAAGACAAGCTATCTCCCATTAGGGATATAGACAACAGAATAATCTTAGCATGAATAAAGATCACAACTTTATTTTCTCGATTGCAGATCTTATCATTTAAACTATCACCTTTAAGATTCATGTCTTCCACATAACTTGTCCATTATATGCATAATTTTTAAAGGTTAAGACCGACAGTTTTAGACTTTTGTTTATTTATCATACATTCAACAGAAATAAACATAAAGAGAATAGCATTTGGTATTTGAATAAATAAATAAATTATTTATTGATAAAATGTTTCCAAAAACATATTACAATATTTTACTTCTTAGGACACTATGTCTAACAAGTTCTACTTAGACGTATTGATTGGTCTCATTTCCCAAAATTTTTAGTACCATGTTAAATAAACACAATCAACTATCATGTAAACAAAAGACTTGAACAAGATTATTTCACGTTCCTTTGCATGCTAATGTTAACCTAAGATGAAAACACAAGAATTGTCCTTGATGTCTCCATAGGTGTGTAATAACATCCTAAAAGTGGCATAATCAAATATCATTCAATCAGAATACCACCTTAAAATAATCATATTAATGGAAGACCTAATCAATATCACACAATTTAGAGGTGTAGAGTTGTTCGACCTTTTAAAGCAGGTTTCACTTCTCACGAGTTACATCAATAAGCAAAACTAAGGTTTAACATAAAGACCAATAAAGGCTAGTTAAGTAGCATTTGATGCATCAATCCCTAACTAGATACCAAGACATTTACTATCCTAAACCATGACCCATAGATAAATTGAACAAATTATTCCATCCAAAATGAACCTAAAATCATATGTGAATTATCCAAGGATCAAGGAAAAACAAACAAGTCAACCCTTTAATCGTGACTAAAAATTCTCAAATTCAACTTCAAGCTTTACCAAAACAACAGAATTTCCATCATTTACAATAATATATTATATATCAACTAAAAGGTAAGTCCAATCTATGCAATTTATTTCCCAACTTGTAGTCACTACATTCCAACAGAAATCTCCTTTTCCCAAAAGTCGACAAGAGATCACTTTATAATGCATTCTACATCCACCTAATATATAATGATTAAATCCACAACTTTAGTCAAAGTCCATCCTTAACATGTCACTATAACGACATACTAAAAGCCCCAAAGATTGCATAATCAAATGCCAAAGCAAGCCAAATAAGTAATATGCTAATCAAATTGAAAATATTTTAGGAAGACGTTGTCGTTGTCGCCCAATAAGTTTGGTAAAGTATTCAATCTTCCGTAAGCATATACCCTATCATACGAGAGCTCACCTCATCCAAAAGATCTAAAGCTTAGAACTAATAACGTAAAGAAGAACAAACTAAATAACTCTCATTGATTTTTTTTTTCCTGAGATACTTTCTGATCTAAAATAACAAAGCAACTACAATATACTTACTAATAATCCTAATAAAACAAATCCCAACCATAATCCTCCAAACTAAAATGATATCCTCAAACCAAACCCCTAAAACAACTACCTACGTTACATCAAGGCCTAAACTTAAAAGTATTCAAAACTTCACTCTTTATACAATGCTTAAACTAAAAAAAATCCCCTACATTGACTTAAAAGTATTCAAAACTTCACTCTTTATACAATGCTTAAACTAAAAAAAATCCCCTACATTGACTTAAAAGTATTCAAAACTTCACTCTTTATACAATGCTTAAACTAAAAGAAATCCCCTACATTGATCTTTTGGTTGATAACTAAGATTTAACTAGTTCTTAACACTCATCCCTCAATTTCATAATCACCAAAAAATTAACATCACACAACCTAGACAAGTCCTCGGTATACTTTTCGCCTAATTAACTTGCCTTCGAAATCAATCGATGAGATAAAGAAGGTTCCAGAGATGCCCCTTGACAAACCGCTGGACATTTACTTGGGCCTGCCATCATTTATTGGACGAAGCAAGAGAAAAGCGTTCCAAACGGTTAAGGAAAATTTGTTGAAAAAATCCCAGATATGGAAAAATAATTTTCTCTTCCGCGAGTAGGGTAGTACTCATAAAGGCCGTCGTTTAAGCTCATCCTACTTGTACAATTGGAGTTTTTCGACTTCCAATAACTTAAGCAACGAAGCCTTATCTCGAATTTCTGGTGGGGAAAGTCGAGCACAACGAGGAAAGTACATTGGGTTAAATGGGAAAATCTTGTCAAATCAAAGGGAGAAGGAGGTTTAGGCTTTCGTGATTTTGAAAGCTTCAATTGGGCGTCGGTGGTGAAGCAAGCTTGGAGAATTCTCTCTTCTCTGATCTGCCTTATGTCAAAAGTTTTGAAAGCAAAGTATTTCAATGACTCTGATTTCCTCCAGGCTAGTCAAAAACAAAATTGTTCCTACATGTGGTCTAGTCTCCTTTGGGTAGGGACCTTCTTAGTAAAGGAACCCGCTGCTAGATTGGCGTGGGGCATGTTCGGGCTTTTCATGACCCATGGATTCCGAGACCTTCTACTTTCATGTCTATCACTCGATATTCGGGTGGGAATTGTGAAGTCTGTGTGGCTAAACTGATCTTGGACGGAAGATGTAATGGGGAGAAGTTACGAAGCATTTTTCTTCTCATAGATGTGGAGTCCATTACGAGCATTTTGTTAAGCTTACATGAAATAGAGAAGGCCCTGGTTTGGCACTTTGAGGAGAAAGGGACTTGTTCCGTTAGGTCCAGGTATAGATTGACGCTTGAAGAAAAGACAAGTTCCTCGACTTCAGGTACTGCTCCAGAAAAAGTGTGGTGGTGTAAACTCTGGAACTCGTTTATACCAAGTAAGGCAAAGCATTTTGTCTAAAGGGCCGCAAATTATGTCCTGCCCATAAACGAATCGGAGAGGTATTTGCAGGCCATCATCTTGTCCCCAGTGCAATTCTACGTATGACGATGTCTTCAACCCCATTTGAAGTTGTCTGAGCGCAAAAGAGGTTTGGCATTGAACTTTTTTTACACCAATATGCTAAAAAGTGCAGGGCTTTGTCTTTCGAAGGAGTCTGTCTTTCTATGCTTCAGGTGTGCAATTCATAGGAGTTGGAATACTTCTGTATGATCGGTTGGGCCATTTGGAAGGATCATAATAGAACAGTTTTTGAAAAAGGTTCTTATCCGATTGACCAGGTTATTGAAGATGTGGAGTTGCACTTATGTGAATTTAAGAAATGCCAAGTTATAAGTGGTTTGCTGATGGCCTCTCGCTCAGAGTCGAAAACGTTGGGTTGCACCGCCAATTGGAAGCCTAAAGCTCAATGTAGATACAGCAAGGGTGGAGAATTTAAACCATTTGTTGTTGGTGGGGTAGTTAGAGATGAGGCTAGAACGGTATTGGGAGTTTTCTCCATGAAATTGGAAGGTGCAGTCTTGCCCCTCTTTGTGGAATGCCATGCCTTGAAAGAGGGGCTTCTCTTTGCTCAAATGCACAATTGGCAGGTTAATTTCGTTGAATCTGATTCAAAGATAGCTCTGTCTCTTGTCAACTCCAAGAGTTTTCTAGGCATTCATGGTGCTATTATTTCTGATGTTTGTAATCTAATGAGCAGTTTTGATTACAGTTGTGTTTTCAGCCCTCGTTCTTCGAATGAGGCTGCTCATATTTTAGCTCATGTGTACCCTAAAGCCTTTGTATTGTACTGATGTTATGCTTCTTTGGTTGTTTCACTCCATCCAAGATCAAATTATTTAATGAAAATCCATTTGCATTTCAGTAAAAAAAATAGAATTATCGAAAAAGGGCTTGGACATCACCGGCACTACGATTAATAGAAAGCGGACTGTATTTGTGGGTCTCATGTAGTAGGACTCGTCTTGTATTAGTATTTAGTTTTCAATATTATTGGTGTCCTGTAGCATTATTATAGGATTAGTTGTCTAAGACTAGAATTAAAAAAATTATGTTTCCAACCAAACATTATCCTTCCCACAAATCTATCACCACCTTGTTGGAGCTCGCCAATGTTGCTAGCTACAACTCGCCCATCCTACTAGATCATCCTCCCATGCCCTACCAGATCATCGATGTATTAAAAATTGACCACCCTTGAATATATTTTACTCGTGACCTTCTAGCTCAGATCTTCATCACTCGCCACCCTTAAGTTGAGATTACCATTGCTCACCGCCCAACACACAAACCATCCAAGTTCATGCAACACTCACCCTAGTGAGCACAGTCTCGTACAACCATCCACGGTTCTCTGCCATTACGGCCCTTCTATTAGTACCAGACTACCAATCACATATTTTTTTATACAGAGAAGAGAAGCAAAAGCAAGTGTTAATTTAAAAATATATATATATTGTGCTTAATTTTAGTTAGTATTATATTTTTGTTTTGTAATAAATTTTTTAAATTTTAATCTTTTAATTTTGTTACTAAGTATAATTGTTAGGATAGATTTGTTATTTTACATGATCATTTTAGTTAAATTAATAATGCTTAATTTAATTGGGTTTGGGAATTCACCAGATATTAAATTGTTTTTGCACATTTTTTTGGGAGCTTTTTGCACATTTAATTTAACAATTTACCAAACACATTACTGGATTTAGCCTAATCCTAGCCAGTTTTATTCCACTTAACCCAGATTTATATTATCCTATCTAATCCTTAAATTTAACTCCTTTAATAAACGATATCAGCCATTAATTCTTAGATTGACAATATCAGCCTAGATAGACCTAAGAGCCAGGCAATTGATCACATATTATCCAGATTTTGTTTGCTATCTAGGCAATTGATAGTTAAGTGGGTATAAGCGATGTCTACATGGATAACGATGAGGGTTTTAGGTATAAAAAATTTTCAAATGCATGAAAGGTTTAACAACAATTTAAATAGACGGCAATCACGCCGTGAAAGAAAACAATGTTTGAGGGACTTAACTTCAGCCCCGTCGGGCCATGGCTCCACCAGACACAAATTGGTGGGACATGTTAAAGCCCCACTAATTTCCGTGTGATGGAGTTGCAGCCTCACTATTAAAATTTATCAACATGTTAGTGGCATGTTTTTATTGGTTGGACACAATTTGAAACAAGAATCTAAGACAAGGAATCCAAATCGGGTTAATCACCCTCTCTGACAACAGCTATTATGCCAGAATCGCAGGGAATAATGAGGAAACTATAGCGTATAGAAGACAACCACAAAAATAAAAATTCAGCACGATAAAATCGATTTTCAAGCGAACAAAATCAGCAGTCAAAATTTTGCATACTAGAGCAGTTTATAATGGTAAGGGGAATGAGAACGGTTGGCCAAGATTCCTCCTCAAAAAACCTTTGATCACTTGAAGCAATCTCGCAGGCTCTCAGCATATCAGCCTTGGTGAACTAGAGTCTATACTTCAGTTTCTCAGATTTCCCTCCTCTCCAACTGCCACGGCCACCACCTCTTCCGCTGCGACCCCTGCCATTACCACCACCGCCTAAGGCTTTATTGGCATTGGATTTTATTTTCATGTCTTCTGGCAGGGGCAGTATGTGATCCACACACTTCCTAAAGCTAAAGTCATCAAACGATTCGTCATTTCGGATGAGGAAGAAGCATCTACTCTTAAATGTTGGGTGGTAACGAACTTGAAAAGCATGGATCCCTCCACCAATCTTTTTATCTGGCTCTGCATGACCCTTCTTGAGCAAGTCCAGCAAAACCATTTGCTCGTACTATCATATATAGACAAGAAAAAAATCAATCTAACATTTCATCAACAGAATCATCAGGCTAACAAGATAATGCAGCAGCATTCTTGAAACCACGGCACTCACATGCCGTAATTTATAATTTCAACTGTTGGGTTCAACATTTTTCTTGTGATAAGCAAACGTACCACACTTCGAATTCATCAAATTTATCAAACTAAAAGATCGTTAATGTGGAATAGAAATTTGATTGCGTTGCATTCTTTCAAGTACCACCAAACTGTCTACAACAAATGCTATTAAACAAATACAACACACATATTAGCTACAAGTTTGTGATGGTTAGAGCTTTCAAGAAAGCATAAGCTACAAGTAAGTGATACTAAAACTTTTTGGCTTGGCAGGAAATTTTGTGGCAGATTCTATTTTCAATTTTTCTATAACAGAGACAACTTAATACACGACAATGATTCATGCCAGGCAGCATATGAGGACATTCAACCATTTAAACCTGAAACTTTAATATTCAAATATAGTGATATTCATTACTTACACAAACTCGATTGATTTAAAACCATTACTAATAACAATCAAGCTTGCAAAATTACCAATAACAGAAGAATTCAGTCAGTTTCTTTGCAACTAAAACATGGGCAGATTCAATTATTAACCCACATTATAATGGTAAAGTATCTCAAAGCAAAAACTTCAGCCTTCACACACACACACAAAAACCAAAAGTTCAAACTAATAATATCAATATTAAAAATACCTGAATAAAAAAAGGGATTATTGTGAATTAGCAAACTAAACAAATTGAAATATCGCTATTCCTTTCCTCAAAATCCCTAATATTCCATCACAAAAAAACTTCAAAAGTTTCCATTTTTACAATCTCCAACC
>LNSY01132730.1:0-10026 GCA_002024485.1 Artocarpus camansi
GGTCATTGCTAATGGAATCAGCAGAAAAAATCTCCTTGGTACAAAGATTTTGGCTGTGTATGTTCTTTGTGGAAGCTTTTTGCACGCAAAGAATGTGTTTTATTGGCTCGACTTGCGTTTCACTTCGCCTTGGAATTGGATGATTAGATGGTTTACCATGATTAGCTTGTTTGATGTTGCTCTAATGTTTTACTTCAAGATGTTGGGTTATGGAACTTCACCTGACAAGTACACTTTCCCTCCTGTGATTAAAGCCTGTGGTGGTTTGAACAATATGAGATTGGTGAAACTTGTTCACAACATGGTTAAATTGATGGGTTTGGAGGTGGATGTGTTCGTGGGCAGTTCTTTGATAAAGTTATATGCAGAGAACGGTTTCATTAAGGATGCAAGACAGTTGTTTGATAAAATGCCTCGGAGAGATGGTGTTTTGTGGAACGTCATGCTCAATGGTTATGTGAAAAATGGAGATGCAATGAATTCAGTAGAAATTTTTTTGAAATTGAGAAATAGTGATGTGAAGCCCAACTCAGTGACATTTGCTTGTATGTTGTCTGTCTCTGCCTCGGAACAGTTGATTCGTTTCGGTACTCAGCTCCATGGGCTTGTTTTTATCTCTGGGCTAGAGTTGGATTCTCCTGTCGCTAACACATTGTTGGCTATGTATTCGAAATGTCAGCGCTTATCTGATGCACATAAACTGTTCAGTTTGATGCCAAAAACTGATCTAGTAACTTGGAATGGGATGATATCTGGGTATGTGCAAAATGGATTCATGATTGAGGCTTTAAACTGTTTTCGTGATATGATAGCTGCTCATGTGAAACCGGACTCTATTACTTTTGCAAGTTTTCTTCCATCTATTACTGAATTTGCAAGTCTCGGAAAAGGTAAGGAAATTCATAGTTACGTAATAAGACATGGCGTGTTCTTAGATGTGTTCTTGAAAAGTGCACTTATTGATTTATACTTCAAGTGTAGAAATGTGGAGATGGCACGCAATATTCTTGTACAAAGTACCACAGTGGATGTTATTGTCTGCACAGCTATGATCTCAGGGTTTGTGCTTAATGGGATGAACACTGATGCTTTGGAGATTTTCAGATGGCTACTCAAAAACAGAATGACACCAAATGCTGTGACCCTGGCAAGCATTTTACCAGCCTTTGCTAGTTTGGCTGCTCTAAAATTGGGAAAGGAATTGCATGGTAACATCATAAAGAAGGGTCTTGATGGGAGACATTATGTAGGGAGTTCAATTACAGACATGTATGCAAAATGTGGAAGATTGGATATTGCCCGTCAAGTATTTCAACGAATGCCTGAAAAGGATGCTGTTTGTTGGAACACAATGATTACAAGCTGTTCTCAGAATGGCAAACCAGAAGAGGCCATTGATCTTTTTCGACAGATGGGGATGGAAGGGACCAAGTATGATTGTGTGAGTATATCAGCTACCCTTTCCTCTTGTGCAAACTTACCTGCTCTCCATTATGGGAAAGAGATCCATGCTTTCATGATAAGAAGAGCATTTATCTCTGATGTTTTTTCTGCAAGCGCCCTGATAGACATGTATGCTAAATGTGGAACCTTAGAGTTTGCCCGCAAGGTTTTTAACCTTATGCAAGTCAAGAATGACGTTTCATGGAATAGCATCATTGCAGCTTATGGGAACCATGGTTGCCTTGAGGAGTCTCTGGCTCTATTTCATGAAATGTTGGAGAAGGGAATCATGCCTGATCATGTCACCTTCCTTGGCATAATCTCTGCTTGTGGACACTCAGGTCGAATTGATGATGGAATCAACTACTTTCGTTATATGACTGAGGAATGTCAAATTCCAGCTCGAATGGAGCATTATGCATGTATGGTAGATTTATTTGGGCGCGCTGGACGATTAACTGAAGCATTTGATATGATAAAGAGCATGCCATTTGCACCAGATGCAGGGGTGTGGGGCACATTGCTTGGAGCTTGCCGAGTCCATGGCAATGTTGAGCTTGCTGAAGAGGCATCGAGACATCTTTTTGAATTGGACCCACAAAATTCTGGCTACTATATAGTACTCTCGAACATCCATGCTAATGCTGGAGACTGGAAAAGCGTGCTTAAAATTCGCAGATTGATGAAAGAAAGAGGGGTTCAAAAGGTACCTGGATATAGTTGGATTGAGATAAGCAACACTACCCATATGTTTGTTGCAGCGGATGGAAGTCATCCCGAGTCTGCTCACATCTATTCCGTTCTCAAGAGGCTTCTTCGAGAGTTGAGGAGAGAGGGTTATATTCCCCAACCTTACCTTCCAATGCATCCATAATCACTGGAGATGGGATTGTTAGAAAAACAGTTTAATAGTCTTTTGCATTCCGACCGTCTTTCTTGCATTGCATTGGAATTTCAAATTTAGGTTTCTTAACTTGTCTCGGAGAGATTGTTTTGCATACAATTTTGTCAGAGTTATAACGGCCTTTAGCAGAAAAGAGATGGTGGATTGTTGTCTATACGATTGTTTTGGTTGAGACAAAGTGACAAACAGAATGTTGGACAATAATGCTTGCCAACTCTTTCTCTCTTTCCTTTTGAATAGTAAGGAGGATCAATAACGAAATTCTATCGGGGCCTTTCCCAATTTGCCATTAGGGGATAACTCTTACCATGGTTTAGGCTGGTGGAGCTAATGCGCCTTTCTTGAAATGCGAATTCTTGAATATATGGGCCAGCTAAAAACTATAAAGTAGCAAGGATAAATGATTTTGACAAATAACGAAAGATAAAACCAGTAATGAAATGTGTCTCGTCATTGACGCTCATGGTCATCTTGCAAAATGCAGCCAGGTGAATCACAGCTACAGTGGGTGGTTGTGATATATCTGAATTCTTACGAGTACGAGGAATTGAGGATCATTGTTTCGGTATTTGCCTTATAATCTCAAATGAATGTTGCCAAAGGAAATTGAAGAATTCTGCATTTCCAATGTTAAAATGTTATTCTTGATCTACAGTTTATCTCATTAATAAGAAACCTGCTTTTTTGTCCCTCATTTTTCGGTCGTATAAACAATTTTTTTTTTTTTGGCTGTAAAAACTTTCGAAATGAAGGTAGTTATATATACAGTTATACAAAGGTAATTATATGTATATATATAAATAATTTTAACATACGCTGTATATTTCTTTTAGTGAACATAGTGTTTAATACGTCTGTAATGTACTTATGATAACAAAATATTTTTTACTTATAATAACAAAATTTTTGCGTAAAAAGATAATTTTTTAATTATAATTTTTTTATCGGTAAATTTATTTTCTTTTCTCCTTACCAAACCAAAAAACTAAAATTTTTCTGTACTTTAAAAAGTAAGATAAATTTATTATCATACCAAAAGAAAACTAAAATCTTTTCTATCCTTTTAATTTTGTCTCCTTCATAGTTTTTACTTGCTTCTCATTCTCTTCCCTTCCTACGAGACGGAGTAAAAAGAGTTTTCTTTTCAGTGTATGGACCATTAAACCTATAATAGTATTTATCAACGTCTAAGCTCCTTCAGACAATAAGTAATGGATTCTAATGGCATTCGAGAACTGCTGATCTTTTGTATCGACCTAAAGAAAAATGGAATAAAAAACGACCTAAAGATAAATGGAAAAAAAATCTACCGAAAAGATGAAGAAACAAATATTTATTGTGAAATTTTCTCCTCACCAAGGATATTTTCAGTTTTTAAAGAATATTTAACATTTGGCCATTTCAAAGATGCGCATAAGATCGTCCAATGCATCTCATGGGGCGTGGATTGAAAATCTGATTCTTATGAATACTGCATCGGAATGATCAAGGGGAGGTTTTTTGAAGATGAGTTTTTAGCAACAATGGCAGAAAGCCCTATAATATAAACAAAATGTTCCAATTGCCTGCTTAACAGCAAGTGGACCGTTATTTGTGATCCTGATAAATCATCAATTGTCAGAAACTTGATATATTAAAAAGCTAATTAAAATATAAGTGAAATCAATCAACCGTAACTTCGCTGATAAAACGACCCAAAATATCAAAAGGTCGGAAAATCCACATAAAATTAGTTCGGTGTTTTGAACAATGCTTCATTCAAATTTTCTAAACCACCAAAACTGATTAACAAACAAGACACTTAAATTTGATTCACAAACGGATCAAAATGCAAATCTTCTCCAACGTGTCCAATCTCTGTCATCTAGAAGTCCTGAAGAACCGCAAGAAAATATCAAAAGAACAATTATAAGTAAACTGCAAAACAAGTAAGCAGATTCGAGGCAAATGAAACGAGAAAGAATCAACAAAATGAAACCAGCAACGTTAAAAATTGCAACAGAAAGTAATCACAAAACCGACAACCAAGTTAAGATATGATTTACAACATAAATCTCGAATAGCTTTCAAAACTAGACATTTCATTTTCGCTTGATTTACATACACACGGTACAATATATACAATTTTCCATTCAATGCTAACAAACTCTAGAGAGCAAGCAAACAAACAATCAAACAAAAAGAATTACGAAAAACTTACCTCACATGTTGCTTGGGTACAGGAAAACTCTCACTCTAGCACCCTTCAAAAGCAAGCAAAAAGAAAATAATAACAATAATAATAATCAGAAACCCATTATTAGAAAAGAAAAAAATGATTATTTAAAAAAAAGATCGGATTTTGCAATTTCCACTATAAGAATACCATAGATTTAGGAGGCAGGTTTGACTTGATTTTAGCACGAACAACACCGCTGTTACCATGGGGCCTTGTAACCTTGCCCCAAATGCAGCGATAGTGGGACCCATTCTTCTTCACGTTGGCCTTGTAGATATAAGCCATCCGCTTTCCACGGTATCAATCGACCTCCTCCTTGGTGTTCACTCCCTCAATCTGGATCAAAGAGGTGTTTGGGTATTGATTCGACTTTGACCTAACCCCCACCAGACGAAGAAAAAATCAGTCGCCAATCCAGTATCGCTTTTTTACCTTTCATTTTCTCAGCAGCCAAACATGATGAAACGGCCGAAAAATTAGCCAAATAGTGAAAAAGCAAAACCAATAACCTCTTGTATCCTAGAATTGTTCCTCTGACGTAGAGTCTGGCATGAAATTAAACAGAGATAATAAGCATAAAAAGCTCACAATCAAATTCGAATGGTTTATCTAAGAACTAAAAAAGAAGATATAGATCACAGAACCTGACACGCTCTCCTTGGCGTCTCTTCACCATTTTCGCTTAGGGTTTCTTTGTTTCGATCTTTGCTCCAATGGAGATTACCAGAGACCACCGACCCAACTGTATAGAACCCTAATTTTGGAGCAGGTGAATATTATGGTAGTTATACTGGGCATGTTCAGTTCATAGACGAGGACAAGGGGCTATGCTCTGCAAGCCCTTAGCGTGAGTGAGCCTCTCGCCTATCTATGTTCAGCCCGTCAGAGTATTAGGCCCAAACAAGGGACCCAAATGGTTTTCCATTAAAGGGGTTCAGTCATATCTTCGAGGCTTTTAAAAAGGACACTTCCTATAAATACCACATTTTAAGATTTAATTTTTATTTATGTCACCAAATATAAAAAAAATATTATACTAAAAACGTGCTACAATATGTTTCATGTTTCACTAAGATATTATATGCCCCATTAGAATATATTTCATGTCCTATATGTATATATTGTGTGTCCTATCAAGATATGTTTTGTGTCCTATTAGGATATTGTACATCCAATCTAGATTTTTTTTATGTCCTACCAAAATATTTTTTGACAAATACATCAATAAAATTTTATCACTTCTAGTATTAGAGATCATGGCAATAGTAGCAATAATGATAGCGACAATGGAACTGGTAGTGATTATCCCAAGAGGTGGCGAAGGAGAACGGACTGGATTTGGCCATGATGCTTTCAATCTCTAACTAGCCTATTGTTGCTCCTCTCACATTGCTCCTCTTAGATCAATCGTCATTGGTGGTGGCCTTTTCCACACCTTATCGGCCCATGGCTTAGTGAAGGAGTTGATCACGTCTGACATTGAATCCGCCACTGGCCCTTGCGGATGGCCATGATGATCCTTAAATTCATGACAACAATCCCTTCACCAGAAATGCTTGAGTCATCACCAACGATGATCTTGACTAGATGGCAGTATTTCAAAGCTGTGGGTCATGAAGCTTGTTGTCTCGCCATCGACAAGGGTTACAAATTTGGCCAAACTCATCTTCATCAAGGCTCAAACTAATAGAGATTCACCTCCCTGACGAGCTCTTCCCTTACTTGAACAATTTGGACACAACTAAGGGCGCTGATGATGCACTCCTATAGGATAGCGTTGAGGAACTTATCTGCATTGAGGCTTTGCATGATAGAGACAAACCGAAGGCCGTTGGAGATCTTCATTATCATAGAAAAATCTCAGATGGAAAGAAAGAGAGCAAAAGGAATGATGAGATTTGAGAGATAGATATAGAGAGAGGGGATAGAAAGAGATGGGCAAGGAGAGAAATTGAAAGAAAGAAAATTAAAAAAGAGAGAGGAAAGAGCAAAAAGAAAGAGCTGAAATATTTATAAGGATAACACAAATTGACTTTATTTTGAGTGGTATGTCATAAGTTTTAGTAGTTTTCTATTTTTGTGGCATAAAAAAATTGAAAAAGAAAAAAACACGAAAAACCACGTAATTTTGTCTTAAAAAAAATATTTTCACCCTTGATCTCATCCCTTTTGCTAAGTTAAGATTTTTTTGTCCTTCAATTTTTTCCAATATGATGTTGAATATGTTTTAATGAATGAGTTGATTGTTGATTGTTATAATGGGTATTATGCATTGAATGTTATTGAAATATGAGGTTCAAGGCTTGAAGCTCTTTTTTATTTTACTTTTGTTTTTTGTTTTCTAATTTTTTTTCTTCATTTCTTCTCATACACTAACAGTTGAAACCATGACTAAACCAATCACCTCCCATAGTTATTGGTCAGTTAGCCTTTCCTAATGATTATATCATTATTCCTTATTCTTCCAAAATTGAATCATTAGTTCAATTGGGTAGTGGTGTTAAAAACAAGACTACTGAACCTTGAATACCCTATCTCTTGATAAAAAGGGCAATTATACCCTATCTCTTGATACAAAGAGCAATTTTACCCTATAGTGAGCAATCTTAGGGAAGGAGATTACTCTGCAACAACAAAAACAAATCATGCATTACTCTACGAATTCCACTGGCCAAATTTGAAATGGTGCAAACCACAGAAGTCATTGAGGAGGCATCTTAGGGAAGGAGATAAGCTTTGTGCGGAGTTCTTCACTCCTCAATGACTTTGTTCGCCTTTCATCTCTTTCTCTCTTCATTCGCTAGCACATGAAGAGATCATGATGGCATGGTCATATTTGTTACCACAAAAGCCATCATGGAGGAATCTTAAGGAAGGAGATCGACTTTGTGTGGAGTTGTTCGCTCAATGACAAATTCATTCATGTCTTTTCTCTCCTTATCTTCACTCTCTGGTGATGGCAAAAGATCGTGATGGCAAGGTTATCCTTGTCACCAGGTTGCCTCGTAATTGATGGAGCTCTGACAACGGTTGCTAGTAGTGGTGGTTTCGATTTCCTCCTTCATTTACATCCTCTATTGGACGACAACTTTCTTTAATATTATTTGAACCCAATTACTTTTCACATTGGTTTCTGAAGCTATGATTGCACATTGGTTTCTGAAGCTATGATTGCCTCTATCTAAACATATCAAAAGCTATTATTGCCTTGTCTCGATTAATCTCAACTGCTCTCAAACAACCAAAATTTTTAGTCTCCATTCAATGGGTGTCATGCTGTATACACCCCATATATATATAAATGGATACGTTTTTAATAGATACTATTATTATTAGCCATTTGATATAAATTAATAGTCTTAACAAAATTGATAGTTGACTAAAACAATTCATGGTAATAAATGAAGTTATGTTCTTATCACACTACATCATCAATTGTTATTAAAACATACATCTGTTGGAACGTAACTGTTAAAAACATAACCATTGAAAACCAGTCTATATATATACAACTTTAGTCAGACCTTTTAGAAGCTATGTAGGTAGTACATACTTCTCCAACTTTCAAGTGGTCATGCCAATTGAGACTACATGACAGTTTATAAGAAACTCAAGAAAATTTAGAAGGAAGTGAGAAAGAGATTTTAGTGAAAGGAAGGTAATTTGTGAAAAAAGCTTCATAATGAGTTTCCTCTAATTTAATTTAGTGTTTTACATCATATAATTTACATCGTAAGAGTTTGTTACCAAACTTTCTGACCTTAACAACTTATTGTTAACATGAATTACGATCTATAAACAACTTCTAACAGAATCTTCAATAGATAACATGTAAGAATTCATAAATCAAATTATGATTTTTAACATATATGCATGAATTCAAAGTGCATAAAAATCATCTAAATGTGGAAACGTAAATAAAAGAAAATCTAACCTCTATTCATTAACAAATGCAGTAAGAATGGAGATATTTTTATAAGAATTCCTGAAGAAATTTTATCTAAAAAAGAGAGAACTTTTTAAACCTTCTGCAATTTAAAGGGATTGTGTATTTCTAAATAAACTGCAAGGCTTAGGGACTCTCTAGATTTTACATGATATTTATAAACACTTATTATCAAGGTGTACGGTACGTTTCATTGAAAATAAGCATTTTTTCTAAAGTTTTATAACAGTTCTAAATACCCTTTGGTTGGCACTCTTTAGAAAATACGTATATATTGGACCACTAAAATTTATTTTTATTTATTTATTATCATTTTAAAAATTAAATAAATAATAATAAATAAATTAAAGTAACATTCTCTCGCTTGGTCCACATATATTTTCTAGATAAGCAAAATCAACTAATCTCAAACTTAATGAACAAACAAATGAATCATAGCGATAGGTACACTTAGAATGAGTGTTATCTTTCATGTATTACAATGCATTATATCCCTTAATACTAACTTATAGATGGTAACGTAACTTCATGAACAAACCCTATGTTCGTTCTAGGTCCAATTTAATTGGCCTTCTCAAAATAACTGAATATGTACACAACTAAATATAAAAAAACATCAAAATTGAATAAGAGTTTCATAGAAATAACAAAATATACGTACAATAGAATTCACATCATGGAACCAAGTCTCATTCGCACAACATGATCTTAAAAACTCTTTAGTGGCATGCCTTTAGTTAAAGGATCAACAATCATCAACTCAGCGCTAACATGTTTAATGACCACTTTCTTTTCTTTCACATGCTTTCTTATAACCAAGTACTTAATGTCGATGTGTTTACTTTGACTACCGCTCTTGTTGTTGTTGGTCATAAATACTATAGTTGAATTGTCACAATACAATCTCAATGGCCTAGAAATAAAATCTACAATTCTAAGTCCCGATATAAAACTCTTCAACCATACACCATGTGAAGTAGCTTCAAAACAAAAAAGGAACTCGGCCTCCTTAGTAAAGGTAGCAGTTAAATTTTGCTTCACACTTCTCCAAGATATAAGTCCACTGACAAACATGAAAACATAATCAGAAATTGATTTTTGCAAATCAACACAGCTAGCAAAGTTTGAATTGGAGTATCTAATCACCTCTCGAATATCAATCAGTTTATATATAAGCATGTAATCCTTAGTCCCTTGAAGATATCTCATCACTTTCTTTGCAGCTCTCTAATGATCAACATCTAAGTTACTATGATATCTACCTAATATTTTGACAACAAATGCATTTTCAGGTCTTATACAAACCTGAGCATATATTAGGCTTCTAACGGCTAAAACATATGTAATATTTTTCATTTGTTCCCGTTTGAACTTATTTTTCAAGCATTGGTTCAAATTGAACCTATCACCTTTCACAATGGGTGCTCCACTTAGTAAACAATTCTTCATCCAAAACCTCTCTAAAACCTTGTTGATATAGGTCTCTTGAGACAAACCCAAAATGCCTCAAGATCT
>LNSY01133179.1:0-10271 GCA_002024485.1 Artocarpus camansi
CCGTTGAACAATATATATATATATATAAAAGAAGGCAAAGGAAAGTTGCTAACGTGAGCTATGGAACGAGGGTATTGCAAAAATCGAAAAAGGCCATGCAATTATCATTCAAGTCTGTTCTTAAACTCCGGAAGAACACAAGCTGCATGACTCCGAACTTCAACAGAGAACCAAAGAATCCCAACTCCAATGTATATAAAAACCTCACGTCCAAACCATGCAATTCACCAAAAGCTTTAAACATGGCAATTCTAAAATGTGCTCTCATTGCAGTTTTTTGCTTGAGTTTCACCCACGCCTGGAGGGCCCCACCATCTGCTCCTCAATTCGAAAAATCTCTCGAGTCTGTGCCTCATCCCTCGAGAAAATTGGATGAGGCTAGGGGGATTAAGGAAAACAAGGTTGACCTAAGTTCCGGTGTTGGTCTTGGACATGGTAGCGGCACAGGGAATGGGAATGGAGTTGGAACTGGATATGGGTTTGGCTACGGGTCAGGGAGCGGTAGCGGTTTCGGGTTTGGTTATGGTTATGGTGAGGGTGGATCAGGAACTGGTGTAGGAAATGGTTATGGATCAGGCTCCGGAACTGGTTCAGGAGTAGGGTCTGGATCGGGTTACAGATCAGACTATGGATCTGGTTCAGGACTAGGTTACGGCCACGGTAATTGGTGTCCCCCTTTTGGTTTCCAGCATTGTGATGGTTGCCCACCTTATCAAGAACCTAACTGCGGATTCATGATTCCACCACCAATATGTGTGCCTGGGACTGGCCACACTCTGCCATACCCCAACAGCGGTTTAGCCAAGCAGGATAACCATCAGCCAACTACTAAAGCTGGCGAAACCCAAGCACATGCTGTGGACAAGAATCTTGTGAATGAGACCCCCGCCAGCGGAGAGTAATAGGCCTGACAACGAATCCCAAGTCAGGTCTGGTCAAGGTCGTGATCCACAGGTTCAACTCTAACTGCCAAGCATGTAATGAAACGAAAATATAGAGTATATCTTACAATAAAAGTCTTGATAGGTAATAATACTATCGTTATTTATAGATGCTTTATTTGAAAATCAGAGGTTCCTCGTACTGTGTGAACGCCATCAATCAATTTACAAATTCAGTACTATACAAAAGAAACAAATAAGAAAAAGATCCTTACAGTGAGACTGAGATAATAAGATCAAAAGGCAGGAAAGTAGAACATAAGATGCCAATTAATCATGAGTTTGCGACAAAGTATGAGAAAAGCTAATATATCATATCTTCACCAGTATGAATATGATTTAATATCATGTTTTCCAATATCTTGTGTTTCTGTTACAAAGAAAGTTCATAGTACTGACACTAACATCTGGTGAATTATGTTATAACTTAAATACTAGTGGTATTCTATTCTTTCATATCCTTCATGCAAATATTAGAAAGTACAAGAAAAGGAAACAAGTTCCAAGTTGCTTACACCAAAAAAGCCAACTTAAATACAATTTCCTTTTCTAGTACCTTCGGTATCTTAATATCAGCAATGTGGGTAACCTGCTTCCAAATTCGTCAACCTATGCAATTTGCCTTCTTGAATTTTCTTTGTCATCATCCCTGTTACTTGTAAAACACGTCATTCTCTTCTGGTCGGCATCGAAAAAGATCTTGGAGTACCGTCTCTGTGAAAATCAAGTGAAGCCGATGAAGGCACAGAAATACATGGCCGAAGAAGGGGAGTACTGATCCTACTAGATGTTTCATTAGCACCAGCAGCAGTCTCTGCAACACCAGTGGAGGCTTGTTGCATCAATTCTATTTCAGTATGTGTGTTTGCTTCCATTTCTGGGTTATCGAGAAACTGATGATCGTCTTCCTCGACTGAAATCACTGTGCTTGCATCAGTGTGTATGGTTGAATCGTCAGTGAACATGCCAAGCCTTCTTTTCCTCCTAGCTGCCTTTTTCCACCCGTGGATCGTTTCCCTTATTCTCTGTGGTATAAGGGCTGCCTTATAATTTGTTCCCATCTAAAGAAAAAACAGCAAAATAGTATGAATAAGCAGTTAGAATTTAGCAAGAAAACTGAAACAGAAAATAACCCAAAAAAAAAAAGTTATTTATCCAGATTGTTTGGCCTTCACATTTAGGCATAGTTTGACCGCTAATTTAAATGTTGTTATTCCTTGAAGATCAATAGCCGGGAATGAGGTAACCAACTTTTGCTTCAAATTTTGTGAGAAAATATTGTAGTAATTTTGGTTAGAACCACAAAATATGGCTCCAATCACATTCCCAAATGCGCTACAACCCTACATATTCAAACTATTCAATGGAGCCATATGCATTTATTCGTTCCATACCTGAGTCACCAATGCATAAAGTGGCAAAGTACTATAACTGCAAAGAAACTGACCAGCAAACCTACAAAGTGACAAAAAAGTAAGGGCCATGCAAACCTACAAAGTGACAAAAAAGTAAGGGCCATAATTGATCATATTAGTCTATCAAATACGCAAGGTTGGCATGATAAATTGAATGCATACCCCAAAATCAGCCTCAAATAGACAAGCAAATGATTCCGAATGAAGCAAGAGTTGTAACCAAATTGCCACTGCAATCAAATAAATAATGAAATGATTTTATAAATTGCACAGGTTTTCAAGCCAAAAATATAAGAGTTGAATAGGGAAATTCATTAAGAAAGTACCCAAAACCAAAAGAATGAAGCTAATTCAAATGCGTTCTGCAACAAGAAAAAAGAAAACAATTCCATAAGTTCAGAGCAAAAAAGAACGAAATAAATTCTATTAATGTAAGATTTTGGTGGATGCAACATATATGCTATAGCTGACCTGGAATAAAATAAAGTGAATGAAGGACAACAGAAGTTCCGGTTTCTTAAACCAGAAAAGAGCATCCCGCGGCCTCAGCTTTGTCCCTTCATTAAAACCAGTTATACCAGCATTCTCTAATACCAGGGTCGCAATAACATGCTGCAGCTTCGTGCCTATCAGAAGAACTAGCTGCATACGATGATATGAACTCAGATTAGAAACACAGCAAAGGAAAAATTGTTACCATAGTATCTGACAGATTTTGAAGTCTAGTTAAGATGTAGTTTTGTTGGTTTTTCAAGTATCTGCTGTTCTAACACCGTGGAATGTATACATATTTAAAAGAAGAATTAAAAAAAAAGTAGTCCCCAAAATCACAACTAAAAGAGAGAAATTGGTTCTCCAAACTTACAGTAATCGGAATGATTGCAATCCAGAAATAGAGATTAGACCCTGCCGTAAGGTACAGAAAATGGGGGAGAAAGAAGTTGAGAATTTTCCAAGATGAGTATAAATATTATTTAGAAGCGTCGCTCTAAAATTTATAAAAGTGCAATGATGAGGTACATTTTTGTACTCTTGTCATACCTTTTATATTAAACAGCATGAAAGCAACAACAAATCCCCATAATGGACCACTGCAGGACGTTAAACAAAGAGATGTCTCAACTGTTAAATTTCTAATCTCAATTATGCAAACAAGTACTAAAATCCGAGAAAACAACTTAGCCACTTGGCCTATCTAGACGATTTTATTGAGATGCTAAGAATGGCTGCAAAAGTTTTAGTTACCTCACACCAACTATCTTTTGGAATTCCTCTTCCATGGAACGAATCATATAGCTGTGAAAATCATATTTTAGTGCGAGGTTGTGATTCTGTCACAAGAAAAAAAAGGACAAAAAGAGTGAGCATATTAACAGAAATATAAGGAGTTAGAACACCCAATAAATATTAATAAAACATAGCTGTGACTATCCTCATCATCATCAGAAGCAAATATTTGTATAAAACTTACTTCAGCAACTGTAGCTGACAGAAACACAAAGATAAATCAACTTAGATCACTATATAAAGCAGCTGATGAAAATAAAAAGGCACTCCATAAAATGCCAGTGGGGTTTAAGTCAATGAACGAAGCTAGCAAACACTTTGCTAAAAAAAATATTTATATGATCTACCATATTGTCATAAGAAGCATGCATAATTATAAAACAGAAACTTATTAGCGAATGTATATATGTGTAGAATGTGTGTTTGAGAGTGAAAGAAACTGTCACAGAAAGAAGATAATATGGATAACTACGGTAGTTCTTGAAGAATGCAATAGCATACCAAGATGAAGCCCTTGCGCAATGTTAAGTAATCAGCGCGAACCACTGAACGCCCAAACTGGCGGAAGAAACAGATCTGTAGGATAAAGCCCGCAGAATTTCAGTCCACATTGTGATTTAATGAGTTAGGCTTTTCCATCTACTCGAGAGGTATAAGAGATCATAGATGCTTTCTTCTAATCAAATGAACAATTTGCAACAATTTTTGAATATAGTAGAACATAGAAGAGGATAGAGGCACGCATATAAATAAAGCAAAGAGAGCTGTACTTACCACCCAGATGAGAAGACTGTTTCTGACCAGAGGCATTGAAGTACGGGCATGAACTTTGACAAAGGTTGATTGCCTTCGCATGGTCAACTGTCTTGTGACTTCTGTTGTAAAAAATATTATTGTCATCTTTTCATCTCTAAGGAAATGCAGAAAACAGGCATTCTTATTAAGCACAACGGAGTTTGTGTTCAAGTAAAAACACCAAAATATTAGGATGGAATAACATGAATATTCCAACATATTTAAATAACAACCTCCACTTTCACTAAGAAGATAAAACACATATTTTAGATAAGAAATAACAACTTTGTTGTCTTGTATGACTGAATCGGCCAGCGAATGATCCTATTCTTATGGAAATGGATATGGTAGCTTTTCTCTTTTGTAGAAGTGGAGCAGGGAACACGTCCAAACCACCAAGTTGAGATATTATTTCCTGGGCCTTCCAGCCTGGATTTTTACTTGTCCGAGTATTTACTGGGCCGTCCAAACTTCAGCATGTTGGATGCACACAAACCCCATTAACCAAAAGGTGAATAGTTAACCAAGGAAGGACCTAGATAAGCTTCTTTTTTTAATTCGTTTTTGCCCGATGGGACAGAGTCAATCGCAAAATAACGGTGGAAAAAGATATTAGACTCGTAAGAATTCTAGCACTCAATATTTCTCCACAGGTTACTTGCAAGACAATGTACAGTCCCGAGAGTCCGGGTTGAGACGTGAGGCAATAAAATTTGATAACACGACGAAATCAAAACAGGTTTTACTTCCTCCAAACAAACTACCTTAAAGCTTACCAGTTAGAGAATCATGTCTGTCCGTATGAGCCTCATCCTCCCATACTCTCCAGCTGTGAACCTGGATATCATCATAATGTCAAACAAAATGCTTCGTTAGCACACACATAAGATGTGTTTAGTCTTAAATATCATTCACTTCTGAGCCCTGTTCTACCAAGAAGAAAAGAATCACTTCAAGTTCAAGTAGAGCAACAGGAGCCCAGGAGTTTCATAACTTCAAAGAGCAGCTCAGAAGCATGATAACGTACAAACATAGGAAAGCATCAAGATTAGAGTAACTATAAGTTTCCTTGAACTAATACCAAGTGTACAAAAGCCATGTCTTGATACAACATTTTTTTTTTTCTCTTTTACAAGTACAAAACGACGTGCAGTCTTGAAGTAAATAGAAAAAAAGAAATGATAACACATTGAACTCAATCTTCTCTGGTAATATTCAGCAAGCAAACCATATGTGATCATTCGCTCCTCTTTTTTGCCAGTGACCACTAATCTGGATCAGAACATTTTTATGCTACAATTTTTTATTGCCCACCAAAGGATACACAAACTCCACCTTGTATAACTCCTACATAATACTAACATGCTTGTCTTTCCATTTTATCTTGCCACCATCATCCAGAAGACTATTTAGCAAATCTAATCCGGACAAAATTTTTTTATCGCATGCTATAAGCTAGATGGGAACAAGGAGAACTGTCATGTTCTAATTGCATGAGAATATACAAAAGCAATACTTCTCCTTACTTCACAACCAAACAAAAACTTGGTAGAGAGAGAATGAGAGGCTAACAAGGAACATTCAAATAAGCTCAAACTCCCAAGTACGTATAGCACATATATAGTAAAGGCAGCTGCACCTTAACAATTGCCAGCAACATTGTCAAGCAACTATAGGAAACATGAGTTACTGCCATAACAAAGATGAAGCGGTGCAACTGCTCGAGGCCTTCATATGAAACGAAAGGCTCATGACCCTGACAAAACGAGAAAAGTGTCCAATTATCCTCAGTCATTCCTTATCTAATAATCTACCTTTTGCTGACATTATTTTCCAAGACATAAATGACCAGTAAGAGTCTAAGACAGCAGTTTCTTCTGAAAAAGTACAAGAGCATCAGAAAGATCAGGAAATACCTTTTTGCAGTTATTTTGATTTAAACCATTCAACATTCTCCTAAACGAGTGTTGCAGTACAGGAGACATCAGTAGTTTACGTTCCTCGGATGAATTGTCTTCAGTTTCTTCATCAACCTCGGACCGTGTGCATGGAGCAAAAGCACTATTGTAAAACTTTGATGGAATGCAAATATTGGCTATCAGGCTTGAGGTGGCTGTTAAAAGGAGAGATATAAACCCAAGCAGCATCAACTCTGTTCACAGAAGTCCAAAAAGTGAAAACTTATCAATGAGAGCAGTGAAATATTTGGAAGCGTATTAGTAATTCACTTATCAATCAACACATAAGAAGTAATTTTTTGCATGTTGATACGGTATCACGCAAGTTTATACCAGGTACCTTCTTTCATTTTCTCCACTGCTTCAAGCAAGGGTTTTCGATTGGTCTTCCGCAACCACTAAAGCAACAATTTAATGTGAGCACATGACTTGCAATTGCAAACCTTAGTTTAATAATTCTAAATCTTACAAAGCTGACTAAACTAAATTCATCATCTGAGAATATACAAGAAGGTAAGAAGCTAATCAAGGTTAAGTATCCAACTCATCTTCTAGGCTCTTGACTATTCTAAAAATGGGGCAGAAAACCAAGGTCGAAACAACAATAAATGGTTGTCAAAACAAATGGCAGGAAGTTAGTCGATGCCATTGCAAACCGGGAAACAAAAAAGATAATTGTAGGACCTTTCTATCAATGGACATTATAAATGCAAGTACTCAAAACTCAGAACTTGTAGGCAGAAGTCATCTCAAAATTGGAAGCATACCGATCAAGGAGAGGTGTTGCAAAGGCACACTATGAATGTTCCTGAATTTTCAGCTTAATAACCCAATTAATTTGCCTCATTTTTAAATGAAACAATGACGAACTTTTGATGAGTTTATCTGTCACAAATAATAAGAAAGTCTGCAAGACACATAGGTCAAGGACTACAACTTGTTTTGACTTCATGTACGTCGTAGGAATCTTTTAAACCAAAGGAGTATCTTGAAGAGCTTCAATCACTTAGACTCAAACAGATAGCCACCATCAGACTTATGGTTCATAAAACATTCACATATGGCATGTGGGAACCTGTTGTTTCTAAAACAAGAGCAGATGATAGATACAAGCAAAACATCATAAAATGAAAAATAAATAAATAAATAAATAAAATTGAGAACATCTAAAACAAGAAAAAACAATGAGCAAGTAAAGAAGAGTTCCTCAAATAATCATTACAGACACTACTAACTTGCAAGTTAGACAAGCAACCTAACAAATACTAAGAGCGCTTGATACATATATGCACATAAAAATTTATGAAAAAATTTTGGAATTAAGTTAGTTCCACTTTTGTAAATTATATGCCAAAACCAAAACAGAGTTTCTCCCCGCACAAAAGGGCTAGCAAATTTTAAATTCTTCAACTGAAAAAAAGATGTGAGTTGCAAAAATTATCCCCCATCAAGGTTTGAACTGAATTCTCTCAAATGAAAGATGTGACACATCACAAGACGCTTCATGCCACCATAAATAACCAAAACAACTTTTCCGTTCCTCTTCAAACATCTGAAAAGGATCAACACAAACAGCCAGAGGCTATTTGGGAAAAAAAAAAAAAAAGAGAGGAAATCAATTCCCTAAAAACTACATTGACACCTCATTAGTAAAAAATCCTTATCTCACCAGGGAAAACTTTTCTCTACCATTAACAACAACAACAAAAATAATAATAATAATAACAGATAAAAATTAAAAGTTTCAAGACTGTAGGCTAAAGTCAAGCTTAAAAATAAAAACACAAGATAAGACAGTAATCTCACTCGGGAAAAAATGTTCAAGGAAACTTTTGTTAAAGAGCAAAGCTTACATTGCTTAAACGATGAATCGAGCGCTCCACAAGCAAAGAAACGACAACAAATATTGTCAAGACAGTAGCAACAGACCATGTTGGTGTCAAGGCCAAAGATCTCATTTCCTCTGAATTTTCCTCCATTTTCTACAACAACAACAACCTCCTCCAAAGACCCCAAAAATGACCTTTCTCTTCTCTCGACCCAATCCCAGAAAAAAGAAGCAAGAAAATAAATTAAAAAAAAGCCGTGTCCTCAATTACATAATAAAACCAGAAGTTGAGAAACAATATAGCACATTAAAACTATTCCCATCATGAACAGGCCACCCTCACCTACTAATAAGGCAGATATTAAAGTATGGGTATTTGGGTACCCTACATTTCTATAACCTAATCACAAATGTGAACACAAAAAGAACAAAAATTAATAAAAACAAAAGATGGGTTTGTTCAGAAAATCTCCAGTATTCCCAAATCTTTCTCCTGAGAAGAGAAAAACAAAACTAGAATCCCTTTCTTTGATTGTATAGTACTAGCAAAACCTTAACTCTTGTAAGATAAAATTAAAAAAAAAAAGGCTAGAGTTGGTTTGCAAAAAGGCAATCTTTCTTTCCCAACAGAGCCCACACACTGACAAAGTTGTTGTCTTCGAGTAAAAAAAAACAAAATATGAACTAGCTAGCTTTCCCTTTCACAGTGCATTTTCTTCCAACCATATCATTGGCAGTTCCTTCCTAAAGGTTTTGGCAACAAGTTGCTCTGTTACCTTAAAATGGCAATCTCTCCCTCTCTCTCTCTCTCTCTCTCTCTCTCTCTCTCTCTCTCTCTCCAAAAAGCAGACCTGTATTACTCTGTTGCCTCTGGGATTTTTTGGCAGTACAAAGGTGCAAATTTGTCCTTCTGGGGGCACTTGAGAATTTACTGTTCACGCCAAAAACCCTGGTGAAACTTTGGTTGGATCTATCTCCTCTCAAAACTTTCAGGAAGCAATGCAGACACTAATTTCGTTTCTTTCAGTCCTCGCTCTTTAATTTTCTTCGGTTTGTTATATATGTATACAAAAGTTTCTTTTTTTAAGGTTGTATTTCAAGGGATAATTAGGTAAGCGGGTTAAAAGAAAATTTAAAATTAAATAAATAATTTTTTTATTTTTAAATTAAAAAATGTATTTTTAAACATTAAAATTGTCTTAATTTTTTTCAAAAAAAAAAAAAAGACCGTATCGAATATAAGAACTCAACTGTGTGGTAAAATTGATAAAAATTAAAACTGTTTTGATGCTTAAAAAATTAATTTTTTGATATAAAAAAAAAGATTTTTTTTTAAATTTTTTTTAGACCAGAGATTTTTTTCCGCTTGCCCTCTTTCCAAAGAGAGAGACAGAAAAAAATAATAAAAAAATAGCACCCAGAAATATTGATGGCTTTTTCTTCTAAAAAAAATAAATAGAAAAAAAAAAGAAGGATAGTGATGGCTCCAGGAATTTAGAGCCATTGAATAATTTTATACTTAGAGCATTGACCTTCACCAGGTGAGATCTAAATCAGAGTCTGTCACTCTCTGTCTTTTTTGATTATTTTTTGCCTCTTGATAATTACATTTTTTTTCTTTGTTTAAGAGAGTACATTTTTTTGTTGTGGAATTACCAGGTGTTAGCGAAGATTACGGCAGGTTATTTATTAAAATTAACAAAGGGACTTCCTATAAAATAATTAAACACGTTAACATGTTTGAAGGACCTGAAAAACATGAAAAGACTTCAACTATGGGTACCATTGATCCCTCACTTGTGAACATACTAACACTGCAGTTCGATTTTATTTTAAGAATTTTTAGAAATATTTTTCACGCTCTTTTAAAAAAAAATTTAAAACACTCTCAACACAATTTTTTAAAATTTTTATTTTTTAAAACAAAATTATTTTTACCTGTTTTAAAAACACTAGCAAACGAACCCTCCAAACTTTAAAATTTTTTACATTTTACTCCTTAATTTTTTATTTTTGATAATTTCGGTTCCTAACTGTAAATTTCATT
>LNSY01133493.1:0-11140 GCA_002024485.1 Artocarpus camansi
CCATAATTGCAAAAAATATATATTTGTATATATGTGTATTAAAATTACAAAGTCTTTACAAAATCATTTACATCGAACTATTTTACATAATCATTTATTTACTGCTCTAGCAATATATAACATGCCTATTTACAAATTATACCCACTCAACTCTAACCTCATTTATCTTCATATGTAATGTAGAATAAAAAATCACTTTCTATGTTTCCTTGTTCTTTTGGACACTTATGGTTGGAATATAGCGTTCCGCTTACTCGCCTTATTACACCACATCGTACTTAAAGTTTTCAATTGTTAAGCGCCCTAACAATGTGTCATGATTAAAATGAATTAATAAACACAATTATGTAAAGCTTAGCATAGTTAATTTATAAGAAAAATAGATACTTATAATCTTGTGAGTGATACAAAATCATCACATGGTGGGTGTCCAAGGGGATCAAACCAAAATATTTGGTCCTTCTAAGGTGAAACAAGTGCCAATATCCAATGTTTTCCAATATTGTATGGCACGAAGAATAATTTCTCCCTCAGTGCTTAAGCTAATGGGTGGAGGAATTATGTGGCACACTCTCTAACATCACTTTGTGGGTCACTTGCAACACTTGAAACAAGGACTAGAGAAATAAAGCCAAAATTGTACACCTTCCCTTAACAGTCACACTATTTTGGCAAAAAATACAACGAAAACAATGCACTAAATTTTTTTAACGCACTTTACAACTCTACATAGATTTAAAAAGGTAAGAATTAAGGATAAAGCTATTACTTGAGGTACACCATTATACAATTTGCCCCAATTTTATCAAAGGTGATAAAGTAGTAAATGTCTTTATACCCCATATAGATAGGCATTTCATTGCCAATGATTACTTCTAGTATCGAGCACTAACCCATCAACCCATAATGCATGAAAGAATGTACGTACAAAGACAACAAAATAAATTTTCAAGGTACTAAACAGAGCCAGAGGCTTATTCACAATAGGATGTTTCCTAACTACACATTCTTATTCTACCTCTAATTGTGACTTTCTTTATTTTCTAGCACTTTTTGTTGGCATTTCTTTCCCTCAACATGTTAAGAAATGTAGCTAGGCACTCGACTCGTCTTTATCATTGCAACAATTTCAATTAACCTTTCTGGCCTTGCAACAAAGCTTCTAGCGGCTTTACCCACAATTGTTGCCTCAATTATCAAAACAGACAATTTAGCCATTTTAACTCTAGTAGTGATAATGTTAACACGTATGTCTTCATCCCCTAAGGGTCTTCCATGGACTATATCAGCTGAAAGACTCTCATCAAACTTCAAAAGCACAACAAGTGTACACCTATCATTAATTCTATAACAATAAAGAGCCTGCATTCTTGATATTGTTTGGGCTCTTGACAATGAGGCGACAATCGGACTTTTGGAGCTTGTGGAGCTTCTACTTCATTAATGCGAGGAGGATGTGGGGTTATAGCTAGCCTTGAAGCTGTTGCGTAATGCTCTCATCCATTAATTTGGCATGTTCTTGGGAAATAAATTCGATCACAAGACCTCAAAGTTCTACAACTTCCTACTACATCTTCGACATTTGCAAATTGAATTTTGAAGTTGGTAAGAGATCAAAGTATTGGGACTGCTTGACATACTTATATTGACCATGAACATGCCCCAAATCTTCTAGTTTCTTTAGTGCCCTCGTCAGTATGTCTTCATTACCAACAAAATAGGTCCATTGCCTTTTTTATATCATGTACTCATCTTGTAAAACAATAACAGACCAAGTTGTTTTTAATATGTTTCCAAAATTATAAAATTACAAATTAAGAATTTGAGGTCAATAAACTTACAATCAAGTTCCTAATTTCTACACAATTTGGATTTTTAAATTGTCCATTAGGACACAAGATTTTACCTATAACTCCTCCCATGATAGTAGTACATCCGTCTCAGCTAACTATACTTTGCTATGTTAATAACATATTAATGATTGAATAATTGATATATGTAATACGAGTAAGATAATAACGTACCAATGATTGCTCAAGCACTTTATATCTGTCTCAGCCAACCATAGAATCATATTCATTTAGTGCTCCTATTTTTCTTACGTGTGCCAATAGCAATTAGAACTCGACAAAATGCCGATACTTAACAAAAGCTTCCTAATCATCATTGCTTATAGAGAGGTAATAGTGTACTACCGTGAGAGGCCGCTTAAATACATTTACATCATCCTCCATAATGGAAAGGTTGGGCATTACAAAAGTGATGTAGAGTCAAATCTAAACTCCTTTGTTAATTCACTACAAATCTTGAAAGCTTTTTTCTATACTACTCCTTAACTATGAATGCTTCATAAATCTCTCTCCAAACAATATCTCTTACTTGGTCCAAATTCTTAGTTATCCAATCTTTAATCCATATTTGAAAGTGTTCTTGACTAAGGACTCTAATCTAACTGCTTAATTCACTTCCAGGTGTGCATTTTGGTTGGTCTTTTGTATCAAACATCACTTCTATTCTTAAACCTCTCTTCTTCATCCATGACCTTTTTTCATCAAAGTAGCTCTCCACTCAAAATCTACTTTGGGATAAAATTTGGTGTGCCATTAGGGCTTGCTAACTTGTTTTCCCTTGCTACGTTGAGAGGAAGATAGCATGGATTCTTCATACTCTGCATTATAGTGGTCATTATTGCTATCTTGAGACATTTTTACCTAATCTAAACTAAATCCTAATGGAAAGACAAACACATAAATTGATATAAACCAATCAACCAAATGAACAATTATCTATGCATCGAAACCCAAATCAGCAAAAAAATTCAAGAACTAAATAAGTGGACATCAACATTGGTGTCTATGGCACAGTGTTTATAGCTACAAAATATATAAGAATCGGATACAACAAAAATATTCAAGAACCAATAATGTTACTATTGTTTAAGGGAGAAATGCCGTTATATGTTGTTTTTCAATCACATATATGCCTTTTCTTATGTGTAGTTTATACATATTATTTTTGTCTCAAGTAACATTGTTTTTAAGGTGTATGTTCCATTAAGACAATATGCATGAAATTTATTTCAACACAACAAATTTTATTATGGTTTCACAAGTTCACTTGGCTATCAGATTATGATTTTCAAAGAACATGGGAAAGAGCAAAAGTTGCAACCAAACTAAACAAACATGGTATGTCGACTAAGTCAACTTTATGTGCTTGATATTCTAAGTTGTAATCTTAGCTAATTTCTGCTTAGGTTGTGTCTCATATTTCAAAGAGAAAGCAAAATATCAAACTAATGAAGAATAAATAAGAATGTGATTTTGCACATGGTAATGATTGCATACTAATTATGAATATTTTTAGGCTCAATTTATGACCTCTTTTTCACAACTAATGGCTCGAAAAAAAAAAGTAAATGGGACTTACAAAATGACGGTGATGATGAGAAAAGGCAAATGGCAATGGTGGGTCGGTTTGAGTCGACAGTGGCAGTGGCAACGGTGTAGCTTAGGGTTTGGTCAAGGACAGCGGTAGTGATGGCGTCAAGGAAGGTTTGAGTGTGAGTATATTTAGAGTCTGGGGGTGAGAAAGAGATGTGAAACTTTGAAATATAAGCCTTACATCGAGACACTATTAGGGGCTAAAAATACACTGTTTAGCCCCCACATTACATGATGGTTTTTCTAAGAAATCGTCATACAATATCCATTCCATCGATGACAATCCCTTTGTGAATGAGGGAATGTCCATGTAATCCTCGACAACTTCTTCACCATCAACAACTACTCTTGGCTTCATCGGGATGTTTAGGAATAATTCCAAATTTCGGTATCTATTGTATAAAAAACTTAGATTGCTTATGATGTCATGATGAAGGGATCATTTTTATATCTTAATCTTTTAAAGTCAACCACCATGATGCCATCATTATCGGTCTTAACATAGTTATTATTGGCCCACTTGCACTTAAAAGCGCCATGTGTCATCCCCCATAATCGAGTTCCTAAATATCTTTAATGAAACCAAAGTAGTTTATGGTCCTATATATTGGATTCTTGTCCTTGGTAGAGGAAATATGCATAGCCTCAACACAGAGAGTCACATTGTTGTTTTGGACAGAATGCTTCATATCTCTTTTGTGAGTGTAGAAAGTATAACCATTTATGGAATATAATGTATACTTTGTAACTACCAACGACGGTCCTCTAGCTAGGTTCTTTAAGTCTTTTGATATGATTTTATGTTATGATGTGGAGTACTTGGCATAGATGTATGCTCTAATCCACACCCGAAAGGTTCATCTTGCAACCACTTCTCATTTCTTGCACTTTTCATATTAGCCTTTGTTAATTCCTTCATGTGCCCCTCAACGAAAGGCTTCACTCCATTAGCATTGTGTAAGACATAAAGACAAGCTTGCTCTCACATCCTTCAATTCACCAAGGAAGGATTGCTAATAGACAATCCCCTAGTCTCAACGTTTATTGTCTTTGGCACCCCAATTGCTTCCACATTGGATAGGTACTTGGAGTGAAATTCCTTAGCCATGTAGCTTTCTATGATACATCCCTTCAGCTTATTTTGGTTCTTCATATAGCACTCCAAAACCTTCATATGCCTTTCAAATAGGTACATCTATCTCAAATATACTAGTATGCATAACTTAACTTTGTACACTAAGTGCACCATTTCATGAATTATGATGTCAAAAAATATCGATGGAAAATGCTTCTTAAGTGTGCACAAGGTTTGCACAAACTTCGATTGTAGTGAATCTAGCATAAGTAGTTCAATTACCTTGGAGCATATTTTAAAGTATAAGACATGTATGTCCTAACAAGTAAAATATTGTAATAAGTTTCTGGATGCATTTTATTAATAAAGAATTTATTTATTGATTTATTCATATACCAATTGTTGTTATCTTTACATTCATATTTATTGAAAGTATAATAAGCAAACAAAAAGTCTGAGACTATCACTCTAAACCTTTAAGAATCAAACATATGACAGACAGATTATACAAAAGACATGATTCTAAAGTTGATGGTCTAAATCATAAGATCCACAATCGCAGAAATAAAGTTTGGCGCTTTATTCATGCTAAAATTGTTATATTATCTACATCTCTAACAGGAGATGGCTTGTCTTAGCCATCAAAGTTAGACTCATGAGTAGAAACATTGGTGTATTGTCATAGGTGACAATATATTAGATCGAAACATAAAGTAAAATTAATTTAGATTAATAATTCTATCTATGCAAATCAACTCACTTTAGACAATCATATATGTTGTATCTTAATCTTGAAATGACTAATAGGCCCGTTATCTTGACTTATATCTTTTGATGTACCAAAGGGTGATATCTTGACTTTATGATAATATGCATACTAGTATGTTGGAGACATGACTCTTGATTGTGTAGACCTGTTATTCATATATATGAAATCCATAGCTTCATTGGTGGAGTCAATGATATTCTCATATATGCATTATCTTATTATTAGAAAACTAGAGCGCTTTGGATACATAGGTATAACCAAATTGTACAATGTCCTTGGATGGTAAGTTTTCTAATGGTCAGGTAATGGAACATAAGATAAAAATAATTAGAAAGGTATGATGGAATTTATCTTTAAGTCAATTATGAATATCCTATGAGGATACGATGTATTATAATATGTCATGGACATTTACCTAATTTGGAGCTTTGTAATTTTATATAGTTCGAGAGTGCAGCTTTATGCTTTTAGTGGAATAACGTTAGAGTTTATTATTATAAAATATGTATCTAAGATATTTATTTTATAATTATTGGGAGCTTGAACTATATAAGTCCATTAGGTCCCCTTTACTAGCTCATAATAAATCCTATAACGATACGCCATGCTCTTTCAATAAATTTGTGACTTATGTTAAATTATTAGATTAGCTAAAATTTAATAGGATCAGATAATTCATATTTGTTTATCAATTGAATTAATTTTGTAAATTAATTCAAGATAAAATTGTTGAATTATCAGGAATATTTATTTTCCTAAAGATTATGTAGATATGACTGTTTTAATTAGATAACTTCTCTATTGGGTTATTTGAGTTAAAACTAAGGATCTATCCAAAAAATCTCAGGTGTGAAATAAAAGATTCTATGGGATTAGATTATCACAAGTTCTACAGGCTGATCATTTAATTTGGCCTGCCGATAGAGCAAGTTTGACAGGTCTTCGGCAAGCCGATCATTTAATTTGGCCTGTAGATAGAGCAAGTTTGGCAGGTCGATTTGTTAGTTCTACATGCCGATCTAACAATAATTTGTTTACGCATTTTTGACGTGATTTTATCAAAAGTTGATCTAAATTCAAATTTTTGAGGGCTTATCTAATAATGATCAACCTAGAGGACGACCTCTATAAATAGGGTGTAAGTTTTCTAAGTTATTTAGATTAGTTGAGAAGTTAAGAGTGAGTACTCTTGTGTCAGATACTCTGAAACTCTCTGAGAGCTTTTGTTCATAATCATGAACCTTTGCTCTAGGTCTTCTCGATTAGTTGGAAGGAGAGTTACTAGTGGAAGAGCTAAAATGACTTGTACCCACACACATTCGATCATGGATAGAGAATATCAAAACATACCAGTTGGTTAAGTCTCTTCTAAAAAGCCTTTCTCTTCACTAATTGTAGGAGCTCTTTGGCATAAAAAGATTAGTAAGATCTATGATTAATTTATGCCAAAGAGCTCCTACAATCAGTGAAGAGAAAGGCCTTTTAGATAAGAGAAAGGCTCGTCTAAAGGACTTGTACCACTTGTGTTTTGGAAAATGCTTTGATTTAGAATTTTAAAATTTAACTGCACACTCGTTTTCCAACAATAAGATTGTGCATAACTTGGTAATTGCAAATTTGACATCTTTTGTTAGAGCCGCAATGCAAGTGGTACTAATTATTACATCAACACATGGCAATCATGTGTTTTCATGCTAATTAGTTTTAAATCCTTCACCGACACTAACTTATTAAAGTTTGAAGAATCGCCAGCTGGCACTTTCACTAAGGTAAGCCATTCACAAAGCTTTCTCTTTTCCCCTCTTATTATCATATGCATTGTCGAAGCAAAGTAAGTATAGTTCCCTCTTATCTCGGGAAACAAATTAGACCTAATCTTCATTTCCATGAGATCCCACCGTGCTTTTTTACCATCTATATTCTTTCTCAAAATGCCAACTATTGATTTATAAACATTTTTCTCAATATGCATAACATCCAAGCAATAACAAGCAAAAAGTGTCTTCCAATATAGAAGTTTGAAAAAGATTGATCTCTTTTTTATGGTCCATCTATCGATGGCTTATTCTTACCTCGCTTTCTTTTCTCGAGTAACACTTTCATATCTATTACTATTTCAAATATTTGCTCACCCATTAAGGGCTAAAGAGGGTCTCTTTCTTTGATGTTGTCATCACAAACTTTTTTTATTTGTGGTAACGATGATCTCTTGGCAACCATCTTTTATGACTAAGAAAAACGGTTTTTTTAGCATTCTTCAACCGTTCGTAAGATTATTCCTTCATACAAATAGGACAACCAATAGAACTCTTCACCAAATAACCAGATAAACTGCTTTATGCAAGAAAGTTATTAATTATCCATATCAACATTACATGGAGCGTGAACATCTCTTCTCGGTAAGCATCTTTAACTTCGATTCTATTTTCTAATAAGTTCATCAAATCATCGATTAATGGTGCTAAGTACACATCAATGTCATTCTTCGGTTAGTAGGGACCCAAAATCAATAAAGACAACATTAAGAAATTTCGCTTCATGCACATTTTTGGAGAAAGATTGTAGTTAACGAGTATTATGGGCTAAATGCTATGCATACTACTTATGTTACCATGCCCGTTCATTCCATCCGTTGACAAAGCAAAATGTATATTTCTTAGATCTGCACTAAACTTGAGATGATCGACTTCAAAAGTCTACCATGATGGTGAATCTACCGGATGTCTAAGCATACCGTCGTCGACCCATTTTGTCATGATGTCATGTCAAATTCTTGACATACTTTGCGTTTCCAAATAAACACCTCAAACATAGTATCGATGGAATATACTACCACATATTCGTTGGCACTCTATTCTTACCGTCTTTTGGCTCCTTTCCTTTATTTCACCTTAACTTTTTACAAACTGGGCATTAATTCTCGTCCTCATACTCATTCCTATAAAGAACATAATCATTTCCACAAGCATGAATTTATTCATACTTTATTCCTAAAATGTTCAAAGTCTTCTTAGCCTCATATATACTAATTGGTAATTTATTAGCCTCATATATGTTTCTTGACTTTAACCACATGTTTTTTACCCAAAGATGCTTTGTTTAGTTAGTAATAATGTATGATGATACAATATAATATTAAATGATATCATGAACATGAATATAATTTCATGTATTATATGAATGATTAACATGAACACTACAAAGGCGAGCACACCCAGAACCGCAACAACATAGAGATGCAACAATAGGCCAGGGCCCATGGGCCGGCCCAGGCTCGTCCTGTATAGTGATGGGTCGGATCAGTACGGCCTGACACTGTTTAAGGCCCGGCCTGGCATATAAATATTGGTGGGCTGGGCTAGCATGGCCCATGGAAAATCATGGGCCGGGCTAGCCTGTCTAGGCCCATTACGGGCCAGCCCATCCTGACCCACAATGAACAATATTTTTTTATGTTTTTTTTATTTTTTTGTTTTTACTAATTTTGCAAACATTTTATGTATAATTATCCCGATTGTACTCTTTTTTTTTACCAAGGTTTTGTCCTACTAGGTTTTTCTTAGAAAGGTTTTTAATCAGACAATCGTAAATAAAATATCTCATTTCATATTTTCCTTAACTATTCAAACTTTTATATTTGTTAACTTATTTAAAAATTCAAAAATAAAAAATAAAAATAAAAAAATTGAAAATTACATACTTAGATGGGCTGGCCCATTTTAAACCCATGATATGCCAAGATAGGCTGGCCCATTTAAGGCCCATGGCACAGCCCGACATGGCCTATGTAAAATTGGCTAGTGGGCCGGGCCGGGCCAAGGTAATTTTAATATGGGCCGGCCCAACCCGCGGCCCGCGTGGGCCTAAGAAGAACAAGCTGGGTTGGCCCGTTCTTGCATCACTACGGCAACATCACCTGATTTAAGGTTTAGTAAGCAAGTAAGTCAAGTAAGTATATTCTCATCTGTAACATAATGAAAGTTTATGAAAAAGTTTTGAAAATATGTTTTATAATAATTTTTAAGTTTGTTTTTACATTTTGTCTTCTCATGAAACTCTTGTCGCAACATGAAGGTTTAATAGATGTTTTAATGATGAGGTATGTTAAAACTTATATATATATATATATCACTTAATGTAGTATTGCATATTATGTCCTAAAGGTTTGAACTTGTAATATTTAGTTTGGGATTGCCTACTCCACTCCTCTTATGACATCGCGCCTATAATATTAATGGCACAACGCTTAGGCCCCTAAAGATAAAATGAATTATGTTTTAATATGAAAGTTTAAATGAAAAGATATGTTCTATATAAACCCGTGCCTCATGCACTATTATGATTATGATTACGATGTTATGTAATGATTTTGATGAAATGTTTATGTTGTGAGATAGGAATGTGTACTTACTAAGCTTATGCTTACGTAGTTTATATTATGTTACAGATAAGGATAAGATGTAGGTTGATTAGGATGGAAGAAAAAGACAGGCATGTGTGCAAAGAGTGTTAGATTAGAAACGGAGTCATATCTTGAAAGAAATTTAAACTCAAACCAAAATTTAATATATTATGTTTCTCATTTTTATTTGTATAAGACTTAGTTCTATTTGTGATATGTATTTTTGAAACTTATGTTTTATTGAATATAATTTATATTTAAGATGTTTAGTTTCTTAGGTTAATTAATAAAGAATACGCTATATAGTTTGTTTCTTTGTAATTAGTCTTAATTAGTTGTTTGATTAGAAGTTAAGAGTGCTTGCCTTAAATGTGTGCGTTTGTATTTGTTTTGGTAAAATAAGTTTTTGTAGATAGTCGGTTGGCCGAACGCCTTAGGTATTTCGTCAGGCTAATTAAGAAGGAAAAGGTAAATCCGATAAGTAGTTTTTTTTTTTTAAATGGATGTGTTCTTGAGATCTTTCTTTGAGTATTGTTGATTGTTTTGAACTTATTATCGGTAATTATTAAGTTTAATGGTAAAAGCAATATTTCCTGTGGCACCCGTAAGGGGCATTAAAATTTTGACATTATAACTATCTAAAAAATGAGAAAAACTAAAAATATTGTGAATAATTTTACCGGAGTTTCTCCCTCTCACCCTAACTAAAAAAATAAATTAAAAAGATATATTTAATAAAATAAAGTATTATAAATATTATTGAACGTAATTTTTATAGCATAATTTGAGAAATATTTTACAAAACCTTAAACTTAAACTAAGCTTTTAAATTTTTTTTTATACATCTAAGGGGATTGCTGCAAACCAAGGCCAAAGCCTCGGTATTTATAAAGCTAATAAAAATACTATTTTTAATTCTTTGTTATTTTTTACTGTATTTTTCTTGACTTAAACGGATCATTTAGCAATTTTTTTCAAACTTTCCTCTCCTTTTCTCTCGCGGTCTGTACTTCTGAGAATTCAATTCTTCACGCGAGATCATCTGTGGCGCGATAGCGGATAGTACGTGGTATGGGTTCATCTAGCATGTTGAACGCACGATCGAATGGTGCAGAAACCTGACGAGAAATGTGACTAAGTGGAATCGTGTGGGTATCTGAACTAAGCAATCATGGACTGCTAGATTTGAAAATGAACAGCTCGAATGATGAGCTCATCTACGCCGGCTGCAATTGCACACGCGCGATCTGAGGAGTAGTTGACACGTGAGACCCATGGACGGCAGCTTTACTCGCGGCTGCTGAAGTGTACAACATGTGGCACAAATCCAATGGCCTGGAGAAGATGGTGGCGCAATCCGATTGCCGAGAACGTACCATGTGGCTCTTTTAGGACAAATTTCGAATCTTTTGTGCTTTTGGATGCATTTGTTATCTAATTCTACTAGATTT
>LNSY01134657.1:0-14063 GCA_002024485.1 Artocarpus camansi
CTTGGGGACCTTTTTGTAACATATATATATATATATATATATATTTGAGACCTAAGAAACCTTAAAGTTTCAAAAAATCGTCATTGGCATTTAACATAAAAAAAAAGATAAGGGCTAACAATAACAACAAGTCAAGAGTTAGAGATTTTAATATCTAAATTTTTAAAATACAGACTAATAATACCAATAAATTCAAGAGCTTAAAAATTTAAGTATTAAATTTTTGAAATAAAAATCTAAATGAAAAAGGTAAGGAAGATTGTGGATCTATGTTGTAAATATCCGTATTTAAACAAAATAAAAAACTACTAATCATTATATTTATTGGGGATAAAAGTAATGTTGTAGTCATCATCGTCCACATGTCAGCTGATCATCGTTGACTGGTGAGACCAGCTAGGGATGTGGAGTCAATTGGAGGCAATAATTAACTAAAAACCAGCAGGTATCGCTTAGGGTAAATCAAGAAAAGATTATCCTTTGGCATGGATCTACGATATGTCAATTGAGGCACGTGCCCTTACTGGGAAAAAAATTAAATCATTAATAAGTATATTAAATTTTTAATTGATGCCCCCACTTACATTTTGGCAAGTGGCCTCACTTGTCCCTATTCCCTAAACTTACAAATCATTTTTTCTTCTAAAGGTTTTTAAAGCTGGTACTAATTGATGGCATCATCACTAAAATCTTTTTTTTTTCAAATTTTAAATGCTTTTTTAGTCAAATCTGTCAGGAAAAGATTTGTATTATTTATTTTTTTCTTTGATAAAGTAAAAAGAAAAAGAAAATGGTTAGTTCAAGATAAAACATCATGTCAATTTTCCGTTTTATTTTTTTTTAATCACATTCTCTACGTTTGTCTGATCCAGCCATCTCCTATGTGCTTTATAGTGATGATTGTACTCTAACTTATCTCTCATATTCTTTGGCGATTAAAAACTACCCAATTACTCCCCATTCTCATCTTCTAAGTCCTACCTTTTCTTATTTTCTACTTTACTTACTCAAAAAAATTTTTCCATTCTCTGTTCTACTTTAATTATAAGAATTTTTCTTTTTATTGTTATAAGATCAAGTATTATACTTATGTTTTCTTTTTTCCTTTTTTTATATTTATGGTATTATATAGGATATGAACAATAACTTATCACAATCGTGTGATTTTTTTTAAAAAAATTATATATCACACCGTTGTGAAGTGGTATTTTAAAAGAAAATTAAACCCACCAATCCCTAAAGGTAAGACTAACAATAATACAAAATCATTTGTATTAAAAAGGATATCGATCTTGAAAACCTTCCAATAGGTCCTAGGATAAGACCACCAATTTTAGAATGTCATACAAAAGTTCGAGATGAAGTTTGACAAGCATACATAATAAAGAGCAAAATTACATATTTATGCTAAGAATTAGTAAATAATATCATTTGCTTTCAAAATGTGTGATAAATGACATATTATGAAAAATTGAGGTAGATTGCATGAGAAATTAAGTACGAGAACCCCAAAATATTTTTACCTCTTTCTTTTCTCCATCTCTTACCTTGCTCCTTCTAGCCACCCACAGTATTTATGTGTTAATACTACATTTTCAAAGAATGAAAAAAATTTATGGTTACTATTGGCACTAGTGATGTTGCCCCAGGAAAATATGATATTAACTTATAAATACCATATTTTCATCTAAATATAAAAATTTATTGACAACCTCACTGGACTTAAAAAATACCATAATAACAAGTAAATATTGTATTTTGTGTACATATAAAAATTTACTGTCAACAACTGGATCATTAGTGCCCGAGAAATACAGTATTTGGCCATAAATATTATATTTACTTATAAATACAAAAATTTACTAATAACTCCAATGGATGATCTAAGGTTAGCAAAGGGTAATACTATATTTACATATAAAGAAATGATATATTTTAATGTAAAAATAAAAATTTACTGACGACGTTGTCGTTGGCTAGAAAATACTATATTTACGTAAAAATATAATATTTTTATGTAAATATAAAAATTTATCAGCATCTTTGTTCGCCATCACTAGTAACGGTGACATTATCAACCAAAAAATACAGTAAATGTTTTATTTTTTACACAAAAAAGTTCAACATTACAGCATAAAACCAAAAAAACATAGAAAGGAAAAAAAACCCTGCTCTATATTGTTTGTCATCGATCGTTGTTGCTCACTATCACCACCACGCGTACAACATCACCGTCGCTACATATAGACTCGTTGGGCTCTAGTCTACCAAACCTTGGCAACACTCAAGCTCATTCGTCACTGTAAACATCATTATTCGTCGTTCGATCTACGTCTCTAATGGAAATCTCTCCTCTGATGGGCAGCTCTTCAGTGCGACGTTCTTCTTTGATGACCGTGATGGTGTGACCGTGCACAATGTGGAAGATCGAGCAAGACTCAATAATTTATTGGTCATCAATTCCATTGAAACTAGCACGATTTTCTAGCATCGATTCCGTTTGAGCAAGTTTGGGTGATTTTGCGGTCCCTATTGGCGATGTTTTGGCATTGTAGTGCTGGACGACAATGTTCTGGCAGAGTCACGATGGACGATATCGCTACTCTAGATCTGCGCTTGAGAGTGGATAGGCCCATTAAAAAAATAAACAGAGGAGAAGAGAGAAAAAGGGAAGAGAGAGAGAGGAGGAGAAACAAAGAACTGAGTTGAAAATTTTAAACTAGATCCGATTTTGTTGCTTTTGAGAGTAGTTTAGTCTTTGCGTTTAAAAAGTTGATTAATACTAAATATGCTATTTTTTCACATTTTTAAAACTACGAACATTATTTACTTGGTCAATAGCAAAATCTACTATTTGTTACAATTTTTTTTCTTGTTATTTCAACTTTTTGGTGTGGTATGTTAGTGATATACTTGATTTTATCATTGATGATTTACTTTTTCATTAGTATTAAACTGAAGTTTTTCAACTTAACTTGAGCTCATCAATTCTAAATATAGGGCAGTTTTGTTTTAATTTTCTCAAAAGTGTTATGTTTAAAAATTTCTCATAAAATAGTAAAACTAAAATATCAAATTAACAAAAATAATCGCCTTTAGCAAATAATACAATAGAATAATGGGTGTCACATACACATACATATATATGGGTAATATTTGTTTAAGTTTCTAGGGCTTATTGCGGCTTTTCTCCTTTATTATTATTTTTGAATACAATGGAAAGCAAAAAAGACATCAAAGTATTATCAACTGATCTTCTAAGCGATGTTCCAGACGACATGCTCGTAGAAATACTCATTTGTCTCCCTAATTTCCAATCAGCATTCCAATGCAGTTGTGTCTCGAAACAATTGCACTCACTAATTTCTAAACCTAAATTTATTCAAAGCTTAATTCAATGTCACCGTATCAATGAGAGCCAGCCCTTTAGTCATTAGCCTTATTCACACTGGCTCAAATAGGATTATTACATGGATGTGACAATAGACCTGAGCCCTCCTCTACTATTATGTGTTTCATGAAGGGAAATCTTGGCTACTTAAATTTTCTTCTTGGCCCTGTAATTGTGAGGTCTTCATGTAATGACTTATTGCTTTAAGTCTGGCTCTTTTCTTGTAGGGACAAAAAATTATTACGTGTAATCCGTTCAGCAGGTGGTAGATCGCCCTCTTGAAAGTTGACCGCAATGGTCGGGTTGACCCATGAGCCCTACATCCCTAGAACTGTCCACTGTAGGTATAGGGTTGTGCTCATCTACCGTCTCATTCTCGCCGATAGCCAATTTATGGCGGTGGTATTCCATTTAGAGACCAAAAAGTGGAATGAGTCGGTGATCACGACCCCATCGCCACGAATTTAGTATCCAATGGACTCCTATGTTGTTCCTTTCAACGAACAGATTCACTGGCTAGACGGGTGTTCCACACCTCATGGTGTTATCATGTTCAATCCGTTCACGGACGGAGGAAACTAGTGGCATTTTATGGGTCTACCCATCGACCTTCACAATTTTTCAGTGACTATTTACTTTAATATGTCTCTCGGAGTGTACTATGGCTAGTTGTGATTCATCAAGGTACTAGAATAGGATCTGGCATTGCTTTGTGGAGGCAATCGTGGAAAGGCTAGGAGTTGCAAAGATTCTGGTAATATCACAGATGTACATACGAGTGCTAATTGATGCTTGGTTCACCATAAAGATAAAGATAAAGGTATTCATGGTGAGAGGTTGGGGTGGAATACAACTGGTGCCAATATACTTAGTTTACATCCAAAAGGTGGTGACATTTTATTCTTATTTGAGAGGGGTCTTGTTCTCTGATACAACATTTTAGAAGAGGAGATAGAGGGCGAAGGAGCAGACAACAGGGTGACGTCAATGGCTATCCACGCCTTGCCTCACAGCTGCTCGAATCCTGAGCTCTTCCTTCTACCACATCTACCCTTGCTAAACCCAACTCCTAAACTTCCTTCTACGTATAATTTTTTCACTAGATTCGTATTTCTAGTCCTTTAGGGAACATAGTTTAAAGCCATAGTTAAAAAATAGTTCATATTAGCTATTGGGTACCAAGTTAGGCCTGGTTGGGTATTAGACTTAGAAAGGCCCGAGGATGATCTTAGCCCATATTGCCTCAGTGTATTCTAGAAGCCTCTTTCCAGATGATATTTGAGAAGGGTAAAATAGTCCATTCATGTCTATATTTAAATCAAAAGACTCCAAGATGGCGATAAGCATCAAGTTGATCATTATCTACTGAATCTAAGATATTCATAAGGGATAGATCCTATAAGAGATCACTATGATAACGTTTAACCAATAGGGGAAAAGATTATCTTGTATTTGAATTTAAATTATGCTCTAAGAGTAAGGTTTAAGCTACCCCCATGTACTATAAATAGAGGCCAGTCCTAGAGAACAACCTAAGTCCATTTTTTGGTGCAAACCCTTTGTATTCACATTTTCTCATAGTGAAACCCTACTATCCAAGAAAATCCATAGTGGATGTAGCCTACAATTTAAGTAAACCACTCTAAATTCTTGTGTTCTTACAATTATTTTCTTGCCCTTTTATTTGCTTTGTTCATGAGTAATAATTGTAGTGGGGAAATTGAGAGATTCATGTTAGACGAGTTTTGCTTGTCAACAATTGGTGTTAGAAGGAGGGCCTAGAAGAATTTTTCTGACCCTTTGTCTAGAAGAAAAAGATCTTTCAACTGTTTCAATGATGAGAACACGCACTGGAGTTAATAACCAAAACCAGAATGATTGTCGTGGCCAAAATGATAGAAACAATGATGTTGCCTGAGGTCAAAGGCTGGATACACCACGGCCACCTCTCTAGTTGACGACCAAAATCGGATGCCATCACTCGAAGATACACCTCCAGAATTAGAATGATGAAAAATTGATGTAATTGTTTCAACATATGGAGAATGTTTTGAACAACCTTGATTGACCTACAAATAACAATAACAATCCCCCAACTTCACTAAGAGGAGAGAAAATATGCAAGAAGGTACAGAGAATTCTGATGATGTGTGGTCGCATCGAGCATGGGCATCAAGATCACAAGGCAAATAAGGGCTCAAAGAAGGAGCAAAGCCTGAGAAGGTGTATAAACACAAAATAACAAAGATAAAGATGGACTACCACTTTTGGCATCTTGGCAGGGTACACCATTGGGCTCAATGAATAATGGGAGGAATAAAGGATGAAGACAACAATATCTTAGGAACCAAATCCAAGCTCGATAGGATCGATAGGTCAATAGTAAGTCATCAGAAGCATCTTAAGCTTGTAGAAGGAGTAAACAAGTGGGAGGCTAGGTAGGATTATTAAGCTCTTAATCTTGATAACATAGATGGACACCCATTCACCAAAGAGGTGATGGCTAAACCCTTTCCTCCTTAACTTAAGTTGCCAAATATCCCCTTATTTGATCGTAAAGAAGATCCAAATGATCATGCCTAGCTCTTTGATTCCTACATGAGTCTTCACAAGGTACTTGATGCCAATAAGTGCCAACCTTTTTATGCCACACTCAATGGACCAGCAAGATAGTGGGTCAAGAATTTAAGACCATGGATTATCACATGCTAGCAAGAATTATGCACACCTTTTGCTAATAAATTTATGGGAAAGAGATTGTAGCAAATCGAGAAACACTTCAGGCCATTAAGTAAGGTCCTACTAAATCTCTGAATTCTTTTATTGATCATTACACATGAGAGATGGCCTCGGTCAAAAACTACACAGGGGCTTTCAAGTTTTCCTTGCACAAGAAACCCCTAAAATCTTAGCTCAAAACCAAACAGCACCAACGAGAATGACCCAACGAGTAGCTTGGTGATCAAGAGATGTAGAGGTTCCATACTAGCCTCCAACTTAAGTAGCACCAACGAGTCAGCAGCAAGCACAATAAGCACAAAACCAGAATAAGGGAAGAACAATGGAAAGAGAATGACCAAAAATGACAAAATAATGATAAGAATGTCAACAATTATTATCCTTTGCTAGCACATGCACTGGCCTTAATTCCAACCCTACTTGTAGCACAACCAGCATAGGCCCCAGTTTAGGGAAATAAAAGGCAAAGGTGCCCTTTTTAGAGGTAAGAAATGTACACAAAGCACCATGCTAACATTAAAGAAATTTATAACTAGGTGTAAAGCCATAATATGCTAAGAAGGACAATCCCAATAAGGAAAAACCCCAGCCAAAAGAAATCAAAACAAGCATTGCAGGTTCCATGGAGAGGTTAAACATAAGACCGCAAAGTCTACCAACTTGAAAAATAAGATTGAAGACCTCATCAAGAAAGGTTACTTATGAGAGTACATCATGGGGACAATTGTTTAGGTAGTGTACCACCTATAGGAGTAATCTACACTATCCATTATAGGCCATATCTTGGAGGAAATTCTAGGTAAGCTCAAATGAATTATGCTCGAGAGGCCAAGGGCAAGCCCTTCCATAATTATATAAAGGTAGATGAAAGACTAGTTAAGATACCTATAAGAACCAGCATGGAAATCACTTTCTCTAAAGAAGATGCTCGAGAAGTCCAGTTCCCTTATAATGTTGCATTGGTAGTGTCAGCCATGATTGCCAACCATGAAGTTTATAGGATTTTCATCGATAATCAAAGCTCTGTGGACATTCTTTATACAAGTGCATTGGACCAAATGCAGATTCCTAGAACAAAATTGACTCACTACTCTAGTCGTTGGACTATTTTAGAGAAGATAGCATTGTTCCAAAAGGTATGATCACCTTTCCCCTTATTGTCGGTACCCGACCAAATACCTCGACCGTAATGTTGAACTTTATAGTTGTTAAGCTCAAACTACATACTTTGACTCAATTCGAGACTGTGAATACCGCGAGTATAGAATGATGATGTTTAACCATGCACCTCTACCAAACAACATAGACTTGAATCTAAGAATGGATGATAAAATCACGGTAGCCAAGCCAGTAGAGGACCTAAAAGAAGTAATGGCTGATGATGATGACTCGAGCAAGATATTGAAGATAGGGACTGAGCCTAACGCTAAACACTATGCAGATCTTACAGCATTTCTAAAGAATAATCTTAATGTCTTTGCATGGCTACATGCTGACATGAAGGGCATTTCACTGCAGATCATTTGCCATCAACTAAACATAGACCCCTACATACTTGCCTAATAGGCAAAAAAGAAGACCAGTGAACAAGGAAAGATATCAAGCCTTGCATGAAAAGGTAGATAAATTAATCAAGAACAAAACTACTACAGATGGCCATTAACTGACCTAGGTAGCAAATTTAGTCCTCATAAGAAGGCCAAATAGTAAGTGTCACACCTGTGTGGATTTCATCGACCTAATAAAGTATGCCTTAAAGACAGCTTCCTTTTACCAAGAATAGATCTATTAGTAGATGCAACGGTGGGTCATGAGCTTGCAAGTTTTTTGGATGCATACTTAAGGTACAATTAGATTCCCATGTATGGTTCCAATGAAGAGCATACAACATTCATTACTAATAGAGGATTGTGCTGTTATATGAAGACACCTTTTGGTCTCAAAACTATAGGAGCCATTTATCAAAATTGGTTAATAAGATGTTTGAAAACTAGATCAGACGAAACATGGAAGTCTATGTGGATAACAGGATGGTAAAAAGTCAAAATGCTTATGGACATACTTTCGACCTTAAGGAAGCATCCAAGATTCTCAAGAAGTATAGCATGAAGCTCAACCCTCAAAAGTGCACTTTCGAAGTAGCCTTGGGAAAATTTCTCAGTTTTATGGTAAATCAACATAGTATAAAAGCAAACCCTTAGAAGATCAAAGCTCTCATTAATATGGAATCCCTAAATAAGCCAACAAATATGCTGAAGCTTATTGGGTGTGTGGCCATGCTAAATCGATTTATTTCTCAGGCAACAAATAAATGTATCCCTTTATTCAATACATTTAGAGGAGCAAAGCCTTTCGAGTGGACTTCCAATGCAAGGATGCATATCAGCCACCTAAACTCTAGCTTGGACAAGCACCTATCCTCTCCAAGTCATCATCCAGCAAAAACCTTTATGTTTATCTAGTCATTTCAAAACGTGTAGTAAGTTTGGTGATCATTAAGGAAGAGAATTGAGTCCAATTACCCATTTACTACACCAACAAATGCCTTTTACATGCTGAAGCCAGATATACCGGCATGGAAAAACTTGCACCTGCCCTAATAGTAACTATTAGGAAGCTTCCACATTACTTTTAGGAACATATAATCGATGTCCTCACTAACTACCCTTTAACACAAGCACTTCAAAAGCCAAACATATTAGGGTGGTTGTTAAAGTGGACAGTAGAGCTAAGTGGGTTTGACAACTACGTTCTAAGGAAAGTAATAAAAGCCTAAGCATTAGCAAACTTTGTAGCAGAATTCACAGCCCGACAAAACATTGAGGAGATGGAAGTAGAACCAGTGCTTCCCAAATGGAGATTATATGTAGACTGTTTGTCTAATGACCACGATGCTGGAGTAAGAATCATACTAGTAAGCCTTATGGAGTATAAAGTCACCTTAGCCATTAGGTCCAAGTTTAAGGTGTCCAACAATAAAGCCAAGTATGAGGCCATTCTTATAGGTTTAAGACTTGCTAAGCATATGGAAGTAAGCTCAGTCACTATTTATAATGATTCATAGGTTGTCGTAAACCAAATTAATGGATATGATAAGGCTAGGGGAGAACGAATGGCTACTTATCTAGATAAGATAAAGGACAAACTGAAAAAGTTCGAACGCCATGAGTTCAACAGAATACCCCATATAGATAATAGCAAAACTAGAGCATTGGCAAGGATTGCCATAGCTAAAGACTCAGAGCTACTAATAGTCATACCACTTGAGGTACTACAACAACCCATGATTTAAAATCAAGAGTTGGACTACTTATTTCCCAGTATTACACTAAATAGTTGGATGATACCAATTTATAGCTTCTTGAAAAGTAAAGTGCTACCTGATGACCAAGATGAGGGAAAGAGTCTTAAATACAAAGCTATTCGGTACCTAATATATGAAAATTTTCTTTATCATTGTGGAAGTTCAACACCATTGCTTAGATGCTTGGATAAAAAAGGCCTAGAAAATGTTAAAGGAGATCCATGAATAAGTCTATGGGAATCATGCTAGTGGGCAGTTTTTAGCTCTTAAGGTCCTAAGTCAAGGATACTACTAGCTGGTATTAAAAAGGAAGTAGTGGAGTATATGTAGAAGTGTGAAAAATGCCAAAGCTATGCCATAATTCCCAAGTTGCCCACTGAACTACTCACATCAGTGATCAACCCTTGGCCCTTTGCTAAGTGGGGCATTGATACTATTAGACCACTACACATCGTACCCTGAGAATATAAATATGCCATCATAGTTGTGGACTACTATACTAATATGGAACCATTGATTACAATTACTAAGGCAAAATGTATAAGCTTTATTTGGAACAACATTGTTTGTAGATTTGGTGTTCCTAATTATTTGGTCTCTGACAATGCCAAACAGTTCAATAATGCAAAAACAAGGAAGTTTTGTGATTGTTTGGGGATCAACAAAAGCTTCTCAACTTTGATTTACCCACAAAGCAATGGCCAGGTTAAGGCAATAAACAAAGCTCTAAAATATACACCCAAAAAAAGCTTGACCAACTGAAAGACTCATGGGCCAAGGAGTTGCCAAAATTATTGTAGGCATATCAGACAACTTCTAGAACATCAACTAGAACAACTCCATTCTCAATAGCCTATGGAGTAAAAGTTGTCCTGCCAATCAAAATAACAACTCCTAGTAGTGAAGTTGTTGGTTATAATAAAATCATAAATCAGGAATTGATGATAGGCAAAATATGCTGCATTGTTACAGGATTATCATAAGCTAGCAAAAAGAATCTGATGGACATATATAGATCAAACTCCTATAATTATAGAATATAATATTCCATATACATATTTTATAATTAACAACTCTAACGTTACTCTACTAAAAGCCTAGAACTACATTCTCAAACTATATAAAAATACGAAGCTTCAATAAGCTAATGTTCCATGACATATCATAATGTATTACATCTCCACAAGATATTCATAATCAGCTTAAGGATAAATTTCGTTTTACTTTCTGATTCTTTTTATCTTACATTCCATTATCACACTATTGGAACACTTACTATTCATAGACAGTATATCATTTGGTTGCAGCTATGCATCCAAATAGTTGAGCGCTTTAGTCTTCCAATTACAAGATAATGCATACAAGAAAATATCATGAACTCTACCAAAAAAGTTATATATTCTACATCTAGGAATAATGAGTCTATGTAAATCAAGAGTCATATCTCTAACATACCAGTATGCATACCATCACTAAGTAAGGATGTCACTCTTTGGTATATCAAAAGACATAAGTCAATAAGACGGGCCCATTAATCATTTTAGGATTAAGACACAACACATATGATTGTCTGAAGTGAATTGATTTGCACTAACGAAATTATTAACCAAATCAATTCAACCTTTATGTCCCGATCTAATACATCATCGCCTATGACAATACACCAGTGTTTCTACTAGCGGAGTACCACTCCGATGACCAAAACAAGCTATCTCCTATTAGGAGTGTAGACAATAACACAATCTTAGCACGAATAAAGTGTCCAACTTTCTTCCCTCAATTATAAATCTTATGATTTAGGCCATCACTTTTAATATTTATGTCTTCCTTAAAATCTGACTATCATATGCACGATTCTTAAAGGTTTAGATCAATAGTCTTAGACTTTTGTTTACTTTTCTTACATTCAATAGAAATGAACATAAAGAGGACAATATTTGGTATATGAATAATAAATAATCTCTTTACTAATAAAATGTCTCCAAAAGCATATTACAACATTTTACTCCTTAGGGTATTTTGTCTAACAATCACCCACCTACACTAAGTGAGTAAATATGACATATCTCGCATCCCCATTGCCTTCACATGCTTCTCAAAATCTCTCGTAGTTAGTGTCTTTGTGAATAATTTGATGCTTACTTTGATTTATTTTATTTTATACCTTACAATCATATTTAAATAAATAAATAAAATTTTGGAGCAAAAGAATTTCCAAAATACACAACAGGTCTCGGACTTCCCTTTCTCAAAGTACACCATATGTAAAGTAGCTTGGAAACCCAAAACTACCCTCATGGACACCACATTAAGCAACTTTCAGCAGCCTTGGATCTTTCTAAGTAAGACCATGTGCTAGATATGGTTTCATCTAAGAACCACTTCCATGAACTTAACAAAAGCTTACAAATTAGACCCTATTTTACCAGCCCTCTTTCTCTCTTTCTGTTCCCTTCTCCATGCCTCTCACTCTCTCTTTTTCACTTTCACATTTCTGTTTTAAAGAACCCACCTAGCCTTGGATAGAGTCAAAGAAGCCAAGTTTAAAGCCTCCAAATCAAACCAATTCAGTTAAAGCGTTCCATTTCAGGTTAGTGATGTTTTTGGCAAATTAAACTCATAATTTGAAGCTTGTATCTTTGATTTTCATATTTGGATTCATGCTCAAAGTCTGGTTATAAAGTTCATCTAAAACAATTTTCTACTATAGATTAGATTATCAAAGTTTCTTCATGCATGTTATGCTTGCTTAAATACACTTATTCTGAGTTTGTGTAACCTAAAACAACCAGAATCCATATCCCATCTAAGTTAGAACTAGATTTAAAATTCTTATCTCTTTTTTGTTCATTTTTGGATTTGCTTGAATGGATGCTTGAAAAATGGTAGAATAGTGCTGGATGTGTATGAAATCATGTTTATAAGTCTCATACGATGATTATAAGTCATTTATAAGTCTCATATGATTGAAGCTCGAATGCTAAAAAACAGAGCATCTTGATCACGATAGAGCAATCAATCACACTTTGTGTAATGCGATCGACCAAGCAACCGTGAACACACATTCAATCGCAAAATGCTATATGCAGTCGGCTGGGCATCTATGAGCACACGGTCAACCGTGGTATACTATATGCGGTCGACCACACTACACCAAAAGGGTTTGTTTCAAACCACCCAAGTCCCACTTATCTCAAACTGTATTTTTAAATGTACTTCACTTAATTTGTAGATCATAAATAGTTTTAAATATAGTTTAGACTATGTTTAAATATCGATAAAAGCAAGTGAGACTTAGTAAATAGACATGGCATACTAAGGAACCAAAGTTAGTAAACTAGCAAGGTTGCGTTAACAATTGAATGCTGATGTAATTGGTTTACACCTAGGATACCTGCAGTTAAATAAAGAATTTATTTATTATTCATATACTAAATGTTGTCATCTTTGTATTTATACTTGTTGAATGTATGTTAAGTAAACAAAAGTCTGAGACTGTCAGTGTAAACCTTTAAGAATCAGACAAATGATGGACAAATTATGTAGAAGACATAATTCTAAAGGTGATGGTCTAAATCATAAGATCCGTAATCGAGGAAATAAAGTTGGATGCTTTATTTATTCTAAGATTGTTATGTTATGCACATCCCTAATGGGAGATGACTTGTCTTAGGCACAGATTTGGACTCCACGAGTAAAAATGTTGGTACTTTGTCATAAGTGATGATGTATTGGATTAGGACATAAAGTTGAATTGATTTAGATAATAATTTCATCTGTGCAAATCAATTCACTTTAAATAATCATATGTATTGTATTTTAATCCTGAAAGGACTAATGGGCCCATTAACTTAACTCATGTCTTTGGATGTACCAAAGGGTGACATCTTGACTTTACGATGGTACGTATACCGATATGTTAAAGACATGACTATTGATAGTGTAGACCTATTATTCATAGATATGGAATCCATAGCCTAATTAGTGGAGTCAATGATATTCTCTTATATTTGTTATCTTGTAATGGAAGATTAAAGCGCTCAACCATTTGAATGCATAGGTGTAACCAAATAGTGTACTGTCTTTGGATGGTAAGTTTTTTAATGGTGAGATAACGAAACACAAGATAAAAATAATTGGGAAGATAAGATAGAATTTATCCTTAAGCTATTTATAAATATCCTATAGGGATATGATATATGATGATATGTCATGGACACTTAGCTCATTTGGAGTTTCGTAATTTTATATAGTTCGAGATTATAACTCTAAGCTTTTAGTGGAATAGCATTAGAGTTGATGATTATAAAATTTGTATCTAGGGTATTACATTTTATAATTATTGGAGTTTGAATTATATAGTTTCATCAGGTCCCCTTTTCTAGCTCATAATAAATTCTATAATGATACAGTGTGCTTTTCTAATAAATTGATGACTTATGTCCAATTATTAATTTAGTTGAAATTCCATAAGATTAGATAATTGATGTTTGTTTATCAATTGAATTAATTTTGTAAATTAATTTGAGATAAACTTGTTGAAATTTCGAGAATATTCATTTTCTATGAGATTATCCAGATATAGTTGTTTTGATTAGATAACTTTTCTATTGGGTTATTTGAATTAAA
>LNSY01134668.1:0-10942 GCA_002024485.1 Artocarpus camansi
CTTCTAGCCTAGTTTAGGAGGCGCCCAGTTATCTGTACCCCCAAAGTAATTAATAAAAAAAATTAATTTTCCCAAGCTTAGTGCTTTTTGGGTTTTTACTTCTTATTTTTCCTAAGTTCAATATTCCTAGGGTTATCTTTATTATTATTATTATTAGACCGAACAAGAGAAGTCCACTTCTTGGACCCTTATGTTTAGGAATGCTAGTATGGTGTGTCTAATCTAGGCTAGCTATGATGGCACGTAGTGCTTTATGCCCTCCTTAGACTTGTTTAAGTTCGTTAGGACTTTTATAAGTCTAGTTATGGTCGGGAATTTAATTCTCTAGGGTCATCACCAGGTCAGTGTGACTATTGGTCAGGTCGTCCATAATTCATTGAACTAGTGGACTACTATTTCAACTCCACCTATGGTTAGCATGTGTGCCGACTAACCCCCTAGTTAAGAGTTGGGGTGGCTTCCCCCCTCTTTGGGAGTAGTGGCCTTTCTTGAGATTCTAATTGCTCATAGGAATTCTTTTAATGTATGTGTTTCATTGATTTTTCTTTTTTGTACATCTCTCTACTCTATTTGGTAGATCTTTTAGTTATAGAAAGAAAATTGGGGCCAAAGATCAAAAAAGTCATTCTTGCTCTTGTCAACAATAAAATTTCTTTAGATGCTCAATATTCTAAGGGTGGTAGAGCAAATTTCCTTCCATGTTAGCTATCTTGTATGTGCTTGGCTAGACAATGCTAATCACCTTGAATGGGTTGTCCTATTTAGGTCTAAAGGAACTGAGTTTGGGCTATTGGACGATGACTTTCTTTATGACTAATTCACCAACTTTAAAACTTCTCAGATGGATCACTTGTTATAGTACTAGGCAACAACTTGGTTCTAAGCAGCAATGTGGATAAGGTCTTTAGCTCTCTTTTCTTCCAAGAGGTCAAGCTCGAACATCATAAGCTTGGTGTTTTATAGCTCATTATAGCGTTTGACTCTAAAGCTCAACAGACTGACTTTGACTGAGATAATAGCTTTAGCTCCATAGACTAAAGAGAATGGAAATTTTTCCAAAGTAGTCCATGTAGTAGTGTGGTATGCCTAGAGTAACTTTGAGAACTTGTCGATCCAAGCACCTTTGAGCCCTTCCAATTTCTTCTTTAGGTTGTCCTTGATGGTCTTGTTAACTGATTCAACTTGTACATTGCTCTAAGGGTAACTAGGCAAGGAGAACACCTTATTAATTCTAAGCTATTCACATATACAGATGAGACTAGACACTTCAAACTATTTGGCGTTGTCGGTAACTATGGTGCATGGGACGTCGTATCAACAAATAATGATCTTTCTAGATGAAGTTGGTACACTTGTCTTTGGTCATGTCGGTGCAGGGTTCGACCTCTACCCATTTAGTGAGGTAGTCAATGGCCTCTATGTAGTGCTTGAATTGTGATCGGGTCAAGGCCAGAGTTTCAAGTTGATGGCCCATTTGGCGAATGGTTAGGTAGATACAATGGAATTGAGTAGCTCAACATATTGTCCAATTGCTCGGGCAAACTACTAACACTTAAGACACCTACATGCATATTTTTTGTAGCCTTGATCCATTGTCGACCAATAGTAGCCCTGGCAGAGGCATTTAAATGACAAAAAGTGCCCCTTTGCATGATTGTTGTATAGCCCGCTGTGAATTTCTTACATGAGATATTGAGCCTCTTGTGGCCCAACACATCTCTGGTAGGATATGGTGTAGCTGCATTGGTAAAGTTTTCCCTCGATCATTGAATATTGAACTGAGCTATTGCAAATGCATGGGCTTCTTCTTAGTCACTAGATAGCTCTACTATGGTTAGGTATCGGATGATTAGGTCCATCTAGGTGCTTTTTTGCTCCTTGGCTACAATTACCACTTCTTTGATGATGTTCGGCTCGGCCAGCCTCTCTATTGGAACTAACATCAAGTTGCTGTCTTCTAAGCATGGGGCTAGTTGAGCAAGCATATCAACTTCAACGTTCTCAAATCTCGGGATCTAGACAAAAAGTAGGCTATGAATTGTCTGAACAAGGCTTCGACTTATTTGAGATACCTGGCCATGAATTCAGTTCAGGCCTAAAACCCACCGATGGCTTGCTAGAAAACGAGCATTGAATCATTATGGATGTGGATGCAATCCACTCCAAGGTCTAGCATGATTTTTAGCCCAGCTATCAAGGCTTCATATCTGGCTTCATTGTTGGTTGCTTTAAAGTCAAAGTAGAGCCCGTAGCTTGCCTTATAACCATCTAGTCCAATGAGGATGAGACCGACACCCAAGCCACTCACACTTGACTACCCATCTACAAATAGCTTTCACTTGGTCTCGGGCCTAGCAGTACTGTTGTTGGGACATCTTAGTCATTTATGGGAGCCTTCTTGGTTGAAGGCGTGATCTGCCTAACGTTTGTAAATTATGCAATGAAGTTGGTCAAAGCTTGTGCTTTTATGGCCATTTAGGGCACAAAGTGTTTGTTGTATTGCCTGAACTCTACTAACCACTTAGCCATCCGACCATATATTTATGGACTTTGGAGGATTTGGCATAAGGGATATTTGGTCAGTATTCAAATTGTGTGCCCTTGAAAATAAGGTCGGAGCTTTTGGGCAGAGATAATGAGGGGAAGTGCCAGCTTTTCCAATGGAGGGTATCACTCCTTAGCGCCCTAAAAAGCTTTGTTGGTGTAATAGACCAGCTTTTCAGTACTGTCTTCTTCTCGAATGAGGACCGGGCTTACTACCTTCTTGCAAACAGCCAAGTAGGCATAAAGCATCTCTCCCTGTAAAGGTTTGGATATGAGCAGGGGTGTGGCCAATATCACTTGAGGTTTTGGCATATGCCCTACTCCACTCAAACTTTCCCTTGAGTGCTTGGAAAAAAGGTTGGCACTTTTTGGTAGACCGAGAGACAAACCTAGATAGGGTTACCACTATGCTGGTCAACTTTTGTACTTCTTTGACAGTGCAAGGAGAGTGCATATCTGCCTTGGCTTAGGCTTCGATGGGATTGACTTCAATGCCATGGTGGTTGGCCATGAACCTAAGGAACTTGCCAAATTCTACCCCGAATGCACACTTGGCTGGGTTAAGCTTCAACTTGTATTTATAAAGGATGTCAAAACTTGCTCGTAGATTGGCAATATAGTCTACTACTTAAACAAATTTGATAAACATGTCATCGACTTATACTTCCAAGGTTTTCCTGATTAGCCGAGCAAACATTTTGTTCACAAGGTGCTAGTAGGTGGCCCTAGTATTCTTTAGTCCGAATGACATTACCATCTAGCAAAACAATCCTCGGTCCATGGTGAAAGCAATCTTTATCTGGTCTTCCTCAGCCATCTTGATCTAATTGTGTCTAAAGTAGGCATCATAGAGCTTAGCAGCTCATGCTCGTCCATTGCATCTACATGTTGGTCTATCCAAGGTAGTGGGAAGTAGTCCTTTAGGCAAGCTTTGTTAAGGCTGGTATAATCTATGCAAACCTACCATTCCCATTGGCCTTTTTGACTAAGACTACATTTGCGAACCATTCTAGGTATGTGACCTCTCGAATGAACCTAGCTTTTAGGAGCTTGTGGACCTCTTTGTTGGTGGTAGCATACCTCTCTAGATTAAATGCTCTTCTCTTTTGGATGATCTGCTTATGCTTTGGGTGGATGTCGAGGAGGTGGCAGACGATGTTGGGGTCGATGCTAGGCATGTCTTCATGAGACCAGGTGAACACATCTCAGTATTCTATTAGGAAGTTCTCCAAGTTGGCTCGGATCTTAGCTTTTATCTAAGACTCGAGTTAAACCTTTTAGTTGGGGTGCTTGGGGTCTAAGAGGTATGGCACTAGATCTTTTAGCAGTATAGCATGCACTTCTTCTTCTAACATTTGGGGATCAAGGTTGGATAGCATCTTTGGTTCTTGCTTAGCAGGAAGGCCATTTCATCCACCTTGAATATGGTTGAGATAGTCAATTGTCAAGCTACAGCTTCTTTAATGGCCTTGGCATAATAGTCGTGGGAGTCTTTCTACCTTCACTTGATTACTTTGACCTCATTCTTTCTTGAAAATTTCAAACCAGGTGGTAAGTGGAGACTACAGCTTTGAGGGCATTAAGGGTTAGCTACCTAATGATAATATTATGTTGGGAGGAGGGCTTGTCAATAATGAGGAAGTCAACCAGGTGTGTTACCCGAGCAGCACCCTCCTTAAAGGTAATTGACAAGCTGATCTTACCTACTGCTTAGATGCACTCCCCTATGAAGCCATACAGAGGCGTTTGGATTGGAATTAGCGTGGTGTTGTTGATCGTCAACTTATCGTAGGCCTATTTGAACAAGATATTGGTTGAGTCGTCGTTATCAATTAGCACACGTCGAATTACGTTGTTGGCAATTTAGAGTTTGTACACTAGAGTGTCATTGTGTCGGTGGATAAGCTTGTCCGCTTCCTCTTTTATGAAGGTGATGGGAATGTCCTCTTGTTTGCAAATCTTGTTTATGTGCTTGGACATGTTCATGAGGTCACCCCTCTCAACAAGTCGAGCCTTCCAAGCCTAAGCCTGTTGGCCACTCGAGGTGTCCCTGGTAATTGGCCTACCAAAAATTGTATGTACGATGTTTGATGGGTCCAAGGAGTTCCCATCATTGTTGGTGGCCGGTGCTGCCCTTCTTGGGTTGGTTGGTCGTTCCCCTAAGCATTGGTGCTAGGGGTCAGGACTAGCTCAACAAACTCCTTTAGATGTCCATCTTGAACAAGCGTTTCGATCTGATCCTTGAGCTAGATGTAGTGGTGGGTATTGTGTCCGACGTCTTTGTAGAAGTTGCAGTATTTGTTTTGATCTCTTTTGGCTTTGCTCCCCTTTAGTGGAAGCAAATCCACGAACAAATTCCTGTTACTTACCTGGTTCAACTTTGTGTTAATGCTAGTGACTAAGGGTGTATAACTTTGGAACTTCCCAACCGGGACATTTGAATTGTCCATCTTTGGCTTCTTACTATGGTAAAAATCCATTTGCTTGGGCAGAGCCTTTTGCTTCTTCCTTTTCTTCTTGCTTCCTTGCTATTGCTTTCACCTTCTTGGTAGCTCTTTATATATTAAGTCGTATCAATATGCCTCTTAGCATAATTGAGGCCTTCTGTAAAGGTGTGCTTTAGGGTTTCATTTTCTATGTGCCTCACTTATATTGCATGTTAGGTGAAATGGTTGATGTAGTCTTTAACGCTTCCATCACCCTGCTTGACAGCATAGAGGTGGGTCACTTCCTTCCTTCTTGTTTTCGATATGACGAAGGCAATCAAGAATGCATTGGATAACTAGTGAAACGAGGTCATTGTGTTTGGCTCAACACATCGAACCACTATCGAGTTGGCCCGGTCAGAGTTAGAGAAACGCCTTACACATTGTGGCGTCACTGAAACTCTAGATGCTTATCGGCATTAGTCGTTCCATCGTAGGCCTTGATCTGTGAGACTTTAGATGCTTATCGGCATCAGTCGTTCCATCGTAGGCCTTGATCTGTGAGACTTTAGACTTGTTGGTAGGGGGCCCACATGATGGCGTCAGTGGATGGCGATTCTGGCATGCTACCTTCGTCTACTCCAAAATGGTAGTTTCGGGTTTGATCTATTTGTCGCTGAAAGTCTCAGAATTGGTAGCTCTTGGTATCTTCTGCTAGTTCCACCTTGTATTGGGGCTACCCTTAACTTGTTTACCTATTTGTCTTGCTTGACTTGAGGTTGGCAATCTCCCTAGTCTTAGAGCCTATTAAAGACAGATGCTCAGGAACTTTTGTGGGGAATAGTTACAACCCCCTTGAGGACCAATCCGGCCTACCAAACAAGCTTGTTATTTGTTGAGATACCTTTGATGGTCTGCTTGGTATGCTCGAAGTCTACTTCATCTTAAGAGTCGCCCTTCCAACCTACTTGACCTCTAGCCTGGTCTTCTTAGGCCAAAGGAAGGAGAGAGGGATGTAGTTGCTTTTGAGCTTGTTGTTGTGCCATTTGCTAAGTGAGCAATCATATTGCAATGGTCAGTTCTTATATCAGGTCCTAAGCGATCAAGTGTGCTCTATCCTACTCTGCTATGGCCACGCTGCCCTGGTCATCAGATCGAGATCTAGCTGCTTAGGTTCTCCCTACAGGTTTGTTTTAGTTTTGGTTTTGGTTTTGGTTTTGGGTGTTACTTGACCCCCTCTTATCGAGCACCCTCATCCTAGGTATTGCCTCTAGTCACCATGTTCGGATTGTTGGTGAATGTGGCTATTTAATTTAAACACTGGAAAGGCATAGGCACCTTCCTTTTAGCACCAAAGTGTTGAGGTCAGCACTAGATTATTGTCTATCAACAACACGTGCGACTGCTCATGGTACTTGAATGGCTCTCTTTTACTCTTCTTGGACTATCTACGTGAACCTTGCAACAAGAAAAAGGACACTTCAGAGGTAAGGGGGCACTAGTGTGGTGCTAACGAAAGGCTTTTCGATGCTTAAGTTAGATACCTATTCGGTAGAGTACGAGAGTAGAGTTAGTTTGGAAAGAGCACGTTACTTTGAGCAATTGTAAATGTGCTCTATTTATGGGTTACCATTTGAACCAATGCTAGGTGGGTTATTGCTTGGTTATAGGCCCTGATAATCTAACTTGAGCACGTGTTCTTCCTAAGGAGGTGATGCCTTGTCTAGTGAGGGCCCTTATAGAGCACCTCCGAAGGAAGTGCCGATCTTAAGAAGTTATGAATTGTCTTCCAGATGATCCTGTCGAGCACGACTGCCAAGCTACGATGAGGGCAATCCTCGAGAGTAACGCTAAGCACACCCCTAACATTACATATTATGGTATGTCATAAACAATGAGCTTATTGGAGTTTTGTAAGTTTATATGGTTTGAAAGTGTAACTCTAAGCTTTTAATGGAGTAGCGTTAGAGTTGATAATTATAAAATATATATCTGGGATATGTTATTTATAATTATGGGAGCTTCATCTATATATGTCCATTGGGGTACCCATTACTATCTTATAATAAATCTTGTAATAATACAACGTGTTTTTTCTACATATTGGTGACTTATATTAATTATTTGATTGGTTAAAACTTCATTAAAGTGGATTTAATAATTCATGTTAGCTAATTGGTTGAATTAATTTGTGAATTAATTCAAGAGAACATGTCGAATTATTTGGATAATATTTTATTTGATATGGGATTTTCTATATATGACTGTTTTAATTAGATAACTTCTCTACTGAGTTATTTAAATTAAGATTGAGGCTTTATCTAAGATTCTCGTGTGAAAATAAGATATTTTGAGATCTCTAGATTATCTCTCTATTGGCAGGCCAGTTGTTGAGTTCGACAGGCTAGTATAGATAGTTCGACAGGTCGAAATAGTTAGTTCGGCAAGCCATTGGAACTGGTTCAATAGGCCGATCTCTCAAATCAGCATGCTAAACATGCAATAATTAGGTTACGTGTTTTTTATGCGTTTTTATTTATAACTTGATCTAGACTCAAATTTTGAAGTTTAATCTAATAAAGTTTAACCTAAGATCTGAGCACTATAAAAGGAGAGATGTTGTTCTACATCTGGAACCATAGCTCTTGGTTTTCTCAAGTGTTTAGAAGGAGAGACTCTAGAGGAAGATTGTACGACATGTGACCACCTGCACTCCAATCATTGATAGAGAATAGCAAAGAAAACTATTGGTTAAGGCTCGTCTGGAACATTCTTCTCTTCATAGTTTTTCTACACATTCGGCATACAAAATAGGTATGTAAAATCTGTTATTAATTTATGCACTTAGCATATCAAACTTGTTATTTGGAAAAGAACTTGGCTTAAAAATTTTTAAAATTTTGCTACATATCGTTTTCCAACATGTGAGATTTGCAATTGCCAAGTTATGCTTTTTCTGTAATTCAATATGCACTAAGGCAATTGCCCCACTTATTCTAGATTCACCATAATCGGAGTTGGTGCAAACCTTATGCATGCTTGAGAAGTATTTTCCATTGGTATTTTTTGACATCATGATTCATTTAATGACGTGCTTAGTACGTGAAGTTAAGTTATGCGGACCAGTATATTTAAGATGGATGTATCCATTTGAAAGGTAAATGAAGGTTTTAAAGGGCAATGTGAAGAACTGAAATAGGCCAGAGGGATGTATCGTAGAAAGTTACATAGATGAGAAATTGGTTGAATTTTGCCGTGAGTACTTGTCCAATATGGAAGCAATTGTAGTGTCAAAGACAATTAACCTTAAGGCTAGGGGACTATCTATTGCCAATCCTTTCTTGATAAATCAAGGGGAGTGGAAGCAAGCTTGTTTTTATGTCTTGCACAATGCTAATGAAGTGGAGCCTTTCATTGCGGTATACATGAAGGAATTAAAAAAGACGAACCTAAAAAGAGCAAGAAATGAGAAGTGGTTGCTAGATGAACATCAACTGGACCATTTAGGTGTGGATTAGAGCACACATTTATGCTAAGTTCTCCACATCACAAGATAGAAGCATGTCATACTTAAAGAACCTAGCTAAGGGACCGTTGTCGGTAATTACAAGGTATAAATCATATTCCATAAATGATTACAATTTCTACACTCATGAAAGAGATAAGAAGCATCTTGTCCAAAATAACAATATGACTCTCCGTGTCAAGGCTATGCAGATTTCCCCATCGATCAAGGACAAGAATTTAAGATATGGGACCATAAACTACTTTGGTTTCATTGAAGATATTGAGGAACTTGATTATGGGGGATTACGATAGCACTTTTTAAGTGCAAGTGGACTGAAAATAACTATGTTAAGACTGATAATGATAGCATCATGGAGGTTTGCTTTAGAAGATTAGGGCACAAAAATGATCCCTTTATTATGACATTATAAGCAATCCAAGTCTTTTATACAACGAATCCTAAAGATTTATAATTGTCCCTTGTTGTGCTGATGAAGCTAAGAGTAATTATTGATAGTGGAAAAGTTGCCAAGGACTGTATAGACATTCCCTCATTCATAAAGGGATTGCCACTGGTTGGAAAGATTGATGATTTCGATGATGATGTTTCTCATTTGCTTCACAAAGATGTAGCATGGATATGTATTAAAGAACCAAAGAAATAGAAAGAGAGAAGAATGAGCATTTGTGAACAGATTTATAGCAACTTATTTCAATGTAGTTTTTTTAAATTTAGTTTTTCTTCCTTTTGGAACTAAGGAATATATCTATATAAAGTTATTTTTATAATAAGAATAGCAAAAAGTAATAACTTTGGGCCATTAGATGCATAACACACATACTGGCCACCCTGGGTAGACGAGAAAAAGTTCTAAAAAATTGGTGCTTTTAACCAATTTTTCAAGATGGTTTTCAGAAAAACTTTCATGAAATAGCGAGCTACCATGATGGTTTTTTTAAAGAACTATCGTGAAAGTTAAACATTCCATTACAATTTTTAAAAATACCGTCGTGAAAGCTTTGCCATTCCATGATAGTTTTATATTAAAATTGTCATGGTAGCTTATTATTACATGACAATTTTTCTATACAACCATCATGTAATGTGGGGGCTAAATGGTGTAGGTTTAGCCCTACTCTAAACTGTGCCCTCGACCTAGGACTTATTTTTTGAAATTTTGCATCTCTCTCCCCCATACTCTAACCCTATCTCTTTTGTTCTAACCCTCTTCAACACTATTGCTGCCACTGCCCTTGACCACCTCAAGCTACATTGTCGCTGCCATCACCATTGACTCAAACGCACGCCGTTGCCATCTACCTTTCTCTCTCTCTCTTGCCTCTTCTCGTCCCTTGAATTCGACAACCCACCATCACCATTTGCCTCTTCTCACCATCGCCGTCGCTTTGTAATTATCATTTTCTTTTGGGTTTTTATTTGCTTTTTGTTTTTTTTTTCAAGCCATTAGTGGTATGGTGACGTGTAGCTTATGATGAGTTTTTGGCTTATTGACTTATAATGGCTTCAGGGCGTCATTTTGAAGGAAAAAAAAGTCATGTTAGGAGTTTCTATTTTTTGTTATGTGTAGTGTTATGGCGTATTTTTATTTTTGAAATTGAAGTGGCTTTTATAGATAAATGTTATTGCTACTTTAAAAACTCAGAATAGGATGTCAGATATCACAACTCAGAAAAGACAAAGAAATTAGTTTAGTTTCAAATTGTTCACTCTTTTTTTTTCATGCTTGGATAATTTACTTATAGATTGGGGGTTCCATTTAAACCTATATGTATATATTGACAAACAAATGCTTTAATCATAAAAAACACAAAAGAAAATGGTAAAATAGGCTTTTTTATTTTTCAAGTCCCCAAAGGCATGAGCATCATTAAGCTTTTATTCTTAATCAAAAGGCTCAAGGAGGAAGTCACAAACTAAGAATTGAGAAGACAAATAAACATTTAAGTAACAAAAAATCTAGGATAACAAAGTATACGTGGGAAAGAAAAAAAGGTACCTATTGAAGTAGTGTGAATTTTAGTTTTGAAATTGTGTAACGAGTTTCTTGAATATTTTTGCTAATTTGGGTTTCGATGTATAGATAAATGTTCATTGGGTCCTTTCATACTTTGCTTTATTCACTATCATTAGCAATTATAGTTTGCTTTTTGTTTTCAAATTAAAACTACTGATTTGGTTGATTGGTTTATGTCAATTTATGCATTTGTCTTTCTGATACAAACACCGCTAAGAATTGACGCGACCCTAACCAAAATTGGACTCCAAGATCAAAATTTCTAATCAATTTTGAATGGAACCATGACCCAATGCCTGACGAGAAGCACGAACCTTGATATGTGAGGACGTCACAATCAGCTATTGATAGACTGATTGATGAGTCTATGAATGCCATGAAGTTTTTCGATAAGTTTGAATAGTTTGTTTAGGAACCAAAGAGAATTAA
>LNSY01134852.1:0-10034 GCA_002024485.1 Artocarpus camansi
TTTAAGCACAAAATTGTGTAAAAAAAGAAAATTTTATGAAATGGTTTCAATTAGGCTAAGGAGTTTAAGGAAGTCTTAACTATTATGAAAAACTAAATTTTTAGTATCAAATGGTTGATTTCGATTACAGGGTAAAAATGTCAAGATTTTTGTATTTCGGGCTAAAACTATAAAACTATGCAAAATTAGGTTTTTACTAAGAAAATGTTGGTTTCCTATACTACTGTAAGTAGTAAGTAACCACAAGTTTTAAGTTTGAAAGGATTAAGAGTTTTTATCAAATAAAGAATGAAAGAAAAATGTTAAGGGCGAAAATGTCAAGATTTTTGTATTACAAATCAAAATTGGAAAGTTTTCATAAAAATGATTTTAAAGAAATGAAAATTGTTATTTTGTTTTCTACAACATTACAAGAAGTAAAGAAATGTAAGATATGTTTTAGAACGGGTTTTGAAAGTTTTCTAAAACCAGTCAAGGGCAAAATGGTTATTTTTTTGTAAAAGGCCAAAACAGACCCAAAATGCTTGAGTTAAGAAAATGCCACTAAACAAGAATTTTTTCGTACCTTGTAAGTAACAGAATGGTAAAGTAAAAATAAGAAGTTAAGTAAAGTTATAAAGCTTCCGAAAAACCCATAAGGGTCAAATCAGTATTTTTAAGAAACAGCTAAAACGGAGCAGAACACTCTAAGTTAATAAAATGTTTTTAGAAGAAAAATGTTCTCTATCATGATACATAATGAAAGCATCAATTAAGATGGGAAAGCTTAACTAAGGAATGTTAAAGTTAAGTCAAAAGAAAGGTAACCCACCATTACAAAGTTAAGTAAAGGGATAGGTAACCCAGTGGGTTACAAAGTTAAGTAAAGGAAGAGGTAAACCAATGGGATACAAAGTAAAGGAAAAGTAAACTGATAGGATACAAAATTAAATAAAAAGGAATGAACAGTTAATGTTTAAGTTATGATATCAATCGAGTAGATTTATACTAAGAAAAGTAAGCTAATAGTCGGATGTCATTTGAACAGGACACAAAAGTCGACTATTAGAAAAAAAAAAGACGAAAATGAAATAGGAATGCTAGAACGTTATCCAAGTAAGTCTTAAACCTCATTTATGACATGAAGAAAATGATTTTTAAATGCTTAATATATGTTGCAAATGTGTTTGCAAATGATATGCAAGTTGTTCTTAAAGTATGTTTATATTTGTTATACATAACATTTTAAAAGTTCAAGTTATGATTTGCAATGTGTTTGCAATTAAAGTATGTTTGCATGTATAATACATAACGTTTTAAAGATCAAGTTAAGACTTGCAACGAATTTGTAATATTATGTTTAAAGTATGTTTGTATTTATTATGCATAATGTATTAAAGTTCAAGTTATGAATTACAATATGTTTCCATATGCTATGTTTAACGTTTTAGCGCTAATTTATAGCATCCAATATATTAGCATTTAATATGCTCATTAAAGTTAACAAGAATGTAAAGCCAAGATGATAAGTAAGTATCCTATCAGCCTTCTTGATGTGAGGTACACAAGCTATGTTAAAGCTATGACTTCAGTATTCGATGGTCTTATGTCTTCTACAATAGAAGTATTATGTTTATATTCTCATTATTGATAATATTGGTACAAACACTAAAAAATTCACAAGATAAGTAAAGATATGAGCAATGATAAGAAATTTAAGTAAGATATTAATGATAATAGGATGCTTATAATGGAAAGATCATTGAACATAAATGAAATCACGCATTATGTTATTGCTTGTATTCCTTTCAAGTAGAGTTTTATAAAGAATGTTTTGTGGAAAAAAAAGTTAAGAAATGTTCTACAAGAAAAGTTTAAAGGCTATGTTTTATGATAAATATTTATGAAAAACATTTTATGAAGAATGTTACAAAAAAAAAAGGTCTTATAAAGAAGGTTTGATGAGAAACGTTTATAAAAAACATTTTTCAAGAAAAGTTTTACGAGAAAAATTTTATGACAGATGTTTTTATGTTTTGTGATTTTTTTGGACTTATTAAGTGTAAGCTCATTATAAGTTCCTTCACGCCATAGATAGTCCTACAGGAGACTAGTAAGATTGATTGAAGAGCTCGGTGCTATGGTGAACAGATGCAATAGTTGTGTATAAATACTATTACAATATGTTTCTGCTGTTCAAAGGAAATATTTTTCACTATTTGATATAGTGTTTTCAAAGTTTTAGGAAAGTCAATGTTTGATGAAATGATTTATAAGATGTGTTTTATGGTGAAAGCATTTTAAAAGCGGTTTAAAAGGGTTTACAAAAGTAAATATTTTTTAATGAGTTTATGAAATGTCTTGAATAATTTTAAAGTCAAGTGTTGAGTGTTGAGTTATATCTCAACCTCGATCACAACGAAAGTCACAACAATTTTAAGGTATATTTAAGTTACAAAATTATCTAGTATTTTGTTACTAAGTAAGAATAATGTTCAATAAATGATTTTTAAATAAGTTAAGTGACAGACTAAAAAAATAGGACGTTGTTAACATTGTATCTACAATCAAATATAAAATGTGTCAATTTAAGTTAAATGTGTTTTGTTTAATGAATTTGGGCTCTCAAATCACTGTTGTTGGATCTATTAGCTTCATAATAAATGTGTTAGATTGAATTACAGAGAACTATTATCGAATTGAAACCAAACAAAATAAAGTAATGTTGGAAAAGTAAAAGATACCACACACAGATTTTTATAGTGGATCACTCTATGAGTGAGAGTTACGTCTACTATTTTTCACTATGTTGAAATTCAGAGTAAATATGAGTGCAAAAAGTAAAGCAAATTTTGCTGGGTTTTTGTATATTGTCTTCTTTCTTTTCAATTGATGATTATGTCCCTTTATATAGAAAGTAGAAGGGAGTCGTGGCTTTCAACCATCTAGCGGAGTGGAGTGATGAAGTTGAAAGTAACCGTATTAGTAGGATACGTGTCCGTTCATGATAGGCTACAAGAGTCATGCTCTCCCCATTTTTCAATTCATGGTTAGACGTGCTAATAACTATCAATTCGTGATGATTGATCCAATCGAACAAATACTAGAGAAGAAGACTTGGACAACCTTCAATAGCGGAATTTAATCCAATTACATTTATTATGGACAGGATTGAACCGATTGACCCAATCGAAGTCTGGGCATAATCTATCCATATTATTACATCAAACAATGGAATCGCTTTGTTCTATTCGACTCGATCTCATTGCAACAATGGGCCATTGTTATGGGCCTTCAAGCAATTTGGCCCTACCAAATTGTACTCCAACAGACATTACATCAAAATTATATATTTTCACATATCTGACAGTCGAAAGACAATACTTACTAGTAAACTATTTTTTTCAATGCACACTATAGAAATTCCCTATTTTTCTTAGGGAAAGTTTATTAAAATATTGTAAAAATTGTATTTCTCTGACATCATTAAGTTATCGGGTTGTTATGGCATATATACGTGGATTTGGACACTTTCACACCTTGGATTAGGGCACCCTCTCTCTTTGAATAGCTTTGAGAATGTGTTTTACCCAAGCCCCATTTAACAAAATGATAGCTTTAATGATGAGAGAAATTATAGTCATATATATAATGATCTATTATATATAAGTTAATTATTTCTTGTTACAAGTTAAGGCTATAATGGTCTTTATATGTAATATGGTAGACAGTTTTATAATTATAATAGTTTGTGAACAATTTTGTATTCAAGTTATAGACACTTATGTAAATAGTATAATCACTTTTTTCAGTTAAAAAGTAATCCATTGTAAATTTTCAATTCGTTTTGAATATTTTGCAGGTCATTTAACAAATAAATGATTTTTTCGAGTCACTTTGCAGAAGTCCTGGCGTTTTAAGAATGATAATCCAGCTTGTTAGATTAAGTTGAAACATGGTTTCATAAAACGACATAGTAATAAGATTGTATTTATGTACTCGATAAGTTATAGCATCGTAAAATCTTCTTATATATTAGTACGATAGAATGTATATGTCGATTAGTGGCTTCAAAACAAAAAGTGTAGCAGAAAGAGACAGATATTATGCACGAGTAAAAGTGTTTTTTAATTAATCACAAGCTTTACACATGTCTAATTAAATACCGGAAAATTATCTTAAAAACAATCTATAACAAAACGACATCTTTATAAAAACGACAAAGACCTAAGAAACACAATAAGGTGAAGCGGCAATAATAAAGACGTAAAACTATCAGGACATTTATGTAAAGAAAAGACGGACAAAAGCTGCAAACGAGGGCAAGAAAAGGTGAAACAACAATGACCTTGCAAACAATAAGTCACTATTGACTAGAAAACTTCAACAATCGAATTAACTACAACATATAAATACAACAGCAAGAGAAATAACATGAACTTGGAACAATGACAGCTGCATAAAAATGATAAAGATCTGAAACGAGAAAGAGAATCGCTCTTATTTTCTTAATGAATTGTCTAATCTGCTCAATTTCACACGCGAAATATTGGCAATAAAAGGGATAAAAGGCAAACATTTAGGAGATCAAAACATGTTTAAAAATATCCATTATCCATAATAGAGTACTATATTTGAAAGTACATTTAAAAATAGTATTTGAATTATCGCATAAGTGATTTTCAAGTGCATTTAAAAATAGTATTTGAATTATCACATGAGTGTTAAGTGTGTATCGGTACAACAAAAACAAAATTCTCCAAGGGAAGTCCTTCCAAGAAAATTGGTTTAAATTCATCCACATAAATTCAAAATGGTGATGGAGATTCCTTCTCGACGTCTTAGCACATATCAGACATATACTCGGCATGGTGGTATCAGCACGCATGTGATGGTTACTTTAGAGAATTTCTAAAAGTAGAGAAAGCTCTAGACTTTTGTGTGTTTGGAAAAGCAAAATGGGGTCCTTTTTTTAGGGATTAATTGAAATATAGTTTTACTTTCATTTCCATGTGGTTTAAGAATTTTTCATTTTAGTTTTTCAACTTCACATGTGCACATATGCATTTTAGGTCTTATTATTCATTTACCCCTTCATTATTTTAAGCATATAAATGTTTCATTTGGATTATGAAGAGAACAAATTCCACAAGGGGTTGGTTACAAAGACGCCATTATTATTGTTGACCATGGATCCCGTCGCAAGGAATCAAATCTCATGCTAAGTAAGCTCTATAAAAGTTTGCACCAGGAGCTGCCGTAAAACGACCTTTTTATTGTGCCATAGAAGCAAAATGTTAGGCGTCAAATGATGGAGCAATTTAAAAGTCCAATTTCTTGTTAAACATCAATCAATGTCTAAAAAAGTTTTGCATGGTTGAACATTGTACTATAGGGTTCTTCTTGTGGGTCTTTGTTTTGTTTTGTTTTATTTTTTTAGGGGTTTAATTTGGGCTCAAAACTAAATCTTCAAAGCACTCGCCTATGTTTAAATTCCAGATGAGTTTGTGGCCATGTTTAGAGAGAGGACTGGATACGAAATAGTGGAGCCCGCTCATATGGTAGTTTCATATCGGATTGAAAATTTCATTGTTCTTGTTTTTATCTGCCAAATTCTCAGATTCATGTCTATATCTGTTTATACCTGCCAAATTCTCAATTCATGTATGTATCCAAATAGGAGTTAGCAGAACCATCAATCCAAAACTCTTTCAGTAAATGCATTCAGCAAGGGGCGAGTCGAGTTATTGTGAGTCCCTTTTTTTTATTTCCTGGAAGGCACTGGCACCAGGTAGCTCAGCACACATCTCTTTCTTTGTATCTTGACTGAATTTAATGTGTGCTGATGATGTGAGCGTTCTTTAATAAATGAAAATGCATCCATTGTGGACTTGGGTAGTTTGGTAAGATGGATTGGATTGTGCGATGTTTACAGGATATTCCTTTGCTAACAGCTGAAGCTGCAAAGGAGCACCCTGGCGTGTCATACATCATAACCGCACCTCTTGGCCTCCATGAGCTACTTGTGGTATGTTTCTCTTTTATTTTCTTTGATTTGGCTTTAGCTAGGTGTTGCTATTTGCAGGGTGTTGTTTTGTTCTGTTTTTTATTCATGTGTACATCTCATCCTCTTCAAACCTTGTATTGATTCAATTTTTAATAAGAAAGGTTTCTCAGTTTATTATTTGAAAAAAAAAACCCCAAGTAACTGTTGAGGACGTTGCACAAACACCAGAAAAATTTATAGATTTGTTGACACTTATCACAGGGACACTCTATCAGCAATTGAAAAATGAGAAGAAATACAATAACCATATGAATGTAATGACGTTTGATCCAATTTGAATCTATGACAATCTTGTTTTAGAACCTTCTTAATCTCTTATAAGAGTTTACCCAGGATAATACGTTCTCTAGGACAATGATATGTCTCTCTTTTAATTCCAATTTACAGGGTATTTGGGGGCCATGATTCAAACTGCTGTATGTGGTTCAAAACAAATTTTAGTGTTCTCGCATGCAAAATTTAAATTGGTATAGTTTTTTCAGTTCGAACCATTGGTTCGAACTGAGTTCCCGAAGGCCTTATTACTATTTTAACTGGCTCTGTTCCTTGACGAGCCTGTCTGCTTGGATGACTGGGCTGATCCAGCCATCTCAGTATCATGCCATAACTTAAAATTCAAGCCAATGTTCAACAGCTTTAATAGCAGATTCTACATATAACTTATTGTTACATTTTTCATAAATTGTGTAAGCGGCCATTTCTTTTCCTCTTAGATGATGCATAGAAGAACAATTTGGAAGCACAAGTTAGATCCCATCTAATCGCTTAAGAACCAGTTGCATCCAATTATCAGCATTGGTTACGAGAAACGTGCTGCTTTGGTGTGAAAATCATGTCTGTGGTCTTGCAGGATGTTGTCGAGGACAGGATTAAATACTGCCTAAGCCATGTAGCTGGAGATGCAGATGAATGTGCTGTTTGTGTTGGAACCGGAAAGTGCAGATTCTATTGATCTATTCATAAGAGAGTGAGTGTATATTTACCCTATTTTCCGTAGTGTTGCAGAATCTCCGTCTTTGTTATCTTATTTTCATGTAATACTGCAAAATAAGATAATCATTGGAAACACACCATTCATGATGGAAAAGAAACTATATATGTCCTCCAATTGTCAAATTCCGGTGATTCAGCTTAAGGGGTATAAATCATCCTATACCTGCAAGTTCCAGTGTGAAATTCTGTTGACACTTCATTAACAGGATAGCAAAATGATACATGAAATCGTTCATAAGTGCTTTTGTTTATCATTTCCATATATATACAGAATGTGTTCGCACGAATGTAATACTCTGCAGAGGGGCCCGGCTAAGGACCAAGTATATTTTCTACCGAGATAATTTTTAGTTTTCGAAAATTAAGAAATTATTCTGCTTTTCTTCCTTTTTTTGTTTTTTTCTTTTTGTTTTTGGTCGGTGTTGATTCTTGTAAAATGATCCCAAATTATAGATTCAAAGTCGCAGTGTGGCTTCTGACTTTAACATGCAACCTCTTTGTAAAAATCTCACACCAATCTAGTGTTTGAAAACCTTAGTTAGTAGTTCGAACTCTAAATGGTGTAAAGCTCTCTCTATTATAGTGTAAAGCAAAAGTGAGTTACAATATAAAGCTCTCATTTTATTACTCACTTCAAACGCATTTCCCAAACAACCATGTGTTACATTTCCAACCATAGAAACTTATCATGTGATTGTCATGTGATTGAGTTTGAAATTATTCTTTCATAGCAAGGCAACAAGCAAACCTTGTTTGTTTGACTCGTACTTTTGAATTGGTGTTTAATAAAGCATTTAATTCAAACTGAACAGTTCAAATTAGACTGAATTGCATAATTTAAAGTTTAGACCCTCTTACATTTTAACGTTTTGAAGTAATATTGAATTGTGATTTCAATTTTATATTTTTGTATTTATAATTTAACACTATTATTTTATATTATTTCATAATTAAGTAACTGTTTTTTGCATATTTTATATTTTTTTCTTTAATTAAAAATTTTTTTATGTTTCAAACTTAAGTTTTTCAATACTCATTTAAACACAAGTTAAGATTGGATAATGTGTTTAAATTAACACTTAAACTACACATCTAAACTCCAGTTTGAATAGCTATTTAAACTACATAACTTAAATTTTTAATAGTTTAAATAAAAATAGTTCAAACTAACATAATTTGAACAAGTGAACCAAAAGGGGTAAAAGTTTTTGATAAAAATTAAAGAGAACAAGCATCTAAAAATAAAGTAGGAGGAGAGACAAATAAACAAATTGTAATGCCTATATTTGCCCTTAATTATGTGTGGTCATGTTCTTTTAATGTGAAATATATTTATGCTAACGTGATCTTGTGCAATGCTTAAGATGCCTACATGCCCAAAGCAAAATTTTCTTCATTTCAGCCAAGAACATCTCGTGGTTTTACGCGTTTTGTGTGTAATAAATACCTCAAATATACACACACACACACACATTAATTTAAATGATTGACAAGGATAAATGAATTATTCAAACTATTGTTACACCTTAATATCGCCCGGTTACATTACACAAATATCACATAAGATAATTAGATTTCCCATAATTCTCAAGCTAAGTGTTCGTTGTTGTGTTCTTTGTGCAATTTTTGCCCAACACTAGGGCTTTTTGAAAGGGTTATTTATTTTTTTATACTTTGTATTTTGGTTTATTTAAACACTATACTTTCAGTTTTACATTTCATCGAATTTATACACTCAGATTAGATTTAATACACAAATATATACCTTATTTCAATCAATAGTTGATTTTATCATTTAAAATAACTAAATTATTTTTAAGTAAAATAGAGAAAAATAAAAACTTTCAAAAAATAAAAAAACAAAAAGAAAAACACCATTACACAAAGAACTTATTTTTTAAAGTATTTTATACATTTTTGAGGTAAAAAACCTTAGTATAAGGTTTTTTTAAATTTGTAAACTTTTCTTACTATTTCAATTTTAAAGGTATTTTGGACAATTTTTTAAATTAAAAATTGATTAAGAGAAGTTATAAGTTTGTGTATTAAATTAAATCTAAAGGCATAAATTTAATAAGATCCAAAACTAAAAGTATAGGTTTTGAACTAACTTAAAAATGATACAAAAAGATAAATAACTCTTTTTGAAAAGTATGGAATATGTGTGTTTAATTCAAAAATAATCATGTACAAAAGTCTTGAATAACTGTAGAGTTAATATAAGCCAGAGAGCCAAAATTCAAGGTGTACACTTAGGAGTTCTATAATTACTATCAAAATTATTTATTACGGAGGCTTTTGTGTGCCTTGAAGAAGAAAAAGCCCCAAACCAGAACCACTTCAAAGCCTACATTGTGGAAGAAGAAGGAAAAGGAGTCTTCCGCAGTCATCTCAAGCATACTGTGTCCTATATATCAGCTAAACTTAAACTTTCTAAGCTGATTATTTCAAAGTTTCTTTTTAAATGTCCAACTTAGAGATGTTTCTTTGATGTATTTTAAGCTGGAATATTTCTGAAAACTCCTTGATCAAAGATTCGTGAGCAATTTCGATCAGCTCACAATCATTGAGATAAGATACATTCGCTTCTCTGCATTCTATGATCGACTGAGACTCCCCAAGTAGCCCTTTGATACTTCCAACTTGCCGGTCTCGTATCCCACATGGGACTATCCGCTTAAAAGGGGTTAAATCAGTGGTGACATTCAGCGCTAGGCCATGATATGCTATCCATTGAGTTACCCTGATTCCAATTGCTGCCAATTTCTGGTTGCCTGAAAAACAAAAATAAAAAGATGTTGAGGGGAGGAAAGTCGAAATTAAATTGTTAATGCAGACTTTCTACACTAGATTTTGTAAAACACAACAACACGAAGTTATTAAAATGGTCAAACAACGTATGGAGTGGAAAAAGGTATCATGCAGCTGTGCCTTTTTTTTTTTTTTAAGAAAAATTTAAGGGGAAAAGGAGGGGTAAAAAAAAAAAAAAAGAAAA
>LNSY01135479.1:0-11700 GCA_002024485.1 Artocarpus camansi
AAAGGGATTTTGACCTTGTAACATGGTTTTAAAGACTTCACACTAAGGCACCATGGAATAACATACTAATGTAGAATATTCTGAATTAAATATTATAGAATCTAGTCCACATCTAAGGTTGATTGCGGTTTCGAGGAGCTAACGTATAGCAGATCGAGACAATAGAGTTAGTGCTATTGTGCTAAACTACAAGATAGGACTTTAGACCCTTCCTTTTCAAAAGCCACGATTTAAAACAAGTTTTTGCCATTCTGTACTTTTGAAACTTTTTTTTAAGAAAACAAGTTGCTTGTTTTTATTTAACTCTAATAGATGTTAAGTATGATGATAATGAATGCTGATAATGAATTGTGACAATGAATAAAGGTAATGAATTATGATGATGAATCATAATAATGGATGAATAATAATGAATGTAAGATGATAATGCGATCAAAAGAATGATGTAATTGAATGATAATGGACACCAACAGACATAGAACCCTCATTCACAATGATTTATAAATAAGTGCATGATGCCACATAGAGATCAGGTTGTGCAAAGAGCGACTTTGGGGGCACATAGAGATTGGTATGGCCCGACTCGCTCTCGTTGATTTATATCTTAATTTAATTTAAATTAGTAGTAATACACAAATTATGCATTAGGGCTTAGTAAAAACTAATCACAAAAAAAAATTTAAATTTATCACATTTTTATATAAATCCTAAATTATGTTTTCGTGAAATTCCTAAATAACTAATTGGCGAGTTTAATAAAAATTTGTTTAATTAATTTAATCAAACTGCCACATCACTACATGGCTTTGGGTTCATGACAGATTTTGGTATCAAAGCCCTAGATTTTGAACCTTGGGAATTATGCGCACATAGCTATGACATTGAAAAACCATTGACAATCCAATTTTCATGTCAAGAACTGAAAGAAGGGCACCTAGGCACCATCATGTCGTTATTGATTCAAACCCTATATCAATGATGTGAAAATAAAAGATGTTAAATTTGTTGCCTTTAGGCTAATGGCGGCAAGGTTATAATGTGAGGATCCTACGGCGAGTCGTCGATAAGTATTTTCGAGAATTTAGTCGTGTTGCAATTCTGACTCTTGACGAGGATGGAGATCTTTTTCCCTAAGTTAATCAGTAATAATTTGACTCAATGGAAAATTACAATAGGAGAGCCTAGTGAACATCGTGTTGAGTTGGCAATATACAAACAACAAGGTAGTGCTAACGCGTGACAAAAACCTGTGAAGTGTATAGAGAATAACCGGGGCTTCAATAGGATAAAGTTGAGAAGGTGTTCTAAGACCGCTACTTTCCACAAGGATATAAAGACACAAAATTCACTAAATTCTATATCTAAAGACAAGTAAAGATATAGTTAAGAAATATAAAGCAAAGTTTACCGAGATGGCTAGGTTACCCCATCTACTATAGCATACAATAAGCTTCAAGAAGGACTTAAGGGTTCTATTTGATGATATTCGCTGCTTTAGAGGTCCGATTCTATGGCAAATTAGTATCATCAACATCATCGATTGACAGAGACAATGTTACTTACTATAGGAACGGGATAAAGATCACAAGTGAACCATATACAAGCAACAACAACTTTCGATCTAGATGAGGAACCTACATAGTGGTGTTAACAGTGGAAGTAATAGGTCTTTCGATGGTGAACGAAACAACTCTTATAATTTTTAATGCTATTTTTGTCCATAGTAGTTTACAATACGATTCGTATTTCCCAATTTGAGCTTGTGACCTATTCAATATTGGTGCCATAAATTCTCTCATCTCGAATTCATTTGTAAATACCTTGGTGTTAGAAAAAGAAAGGTTTAGTATGACCTTTACTCCACCTAAGTGTATGCAAAAATTCTGTGTAAATCATGTAAAATGATGATTGGGGGTGAGACCAAAGAAATTATTTGATTAAACTCCAAATGAGTACCTACAATGTAATCCTAGGAATGGATCAGCTACTTAAGGACAAAGTTTTGATTAATTGTCACTTTAGAAAAGAGAAGTGCTGATCACTTACTGAGGTAGTGATGAGCAGATTATGAATGAACAATTCCTGAAATCATGTTCAGATGAATCATACTATACTAGTACTAGTGTAATCAGAATGAATTCCACTGCACCATGAGATTGAGTTTGATATTGGGTTACTTTTCAAAAATGTTCCAATCACTCCCATACCATATCGGATGGTGCTAGTAGAAATGAAATAATTGAGGAAGCAGCTTCAAGAGCTCGTAAGTAAAGGGATATATGTAGAACAATATGTCAACGTGGGTTGCATTAGTTTGATTTACTGTGATGGGACTCTTAAGTTGTAAATTAACTATTAGCAATTGAATTCGGCTACAATGAAGAACAAGTATCTACAACCCAAGATTGATGAATTGTTCAAATAGTTGAGAGGTTCCAGGCACTACTCAAGGATAGATTCACGCTTAGGGTATCATCAACTCAAAGTAAAGGGAGAATATATCCCTAAGACAGCCTTTAGGACTTGGTATAGATACATTAAATGCCTAGTAATGTTGCTCGAATTGACAAATGCTCCATCAGCTTTTCTAAACTTGATGAATCGGATCCCTCTTCCATACTTGGATCAGTTCGTGATAATGTTTATCGATGACATGCTGATTTATTGTAAGACAGGGGGATCATGAACAATATTTAAAAATTTTCCTATAGACTCTTCAAAGGCGTTAGCTATATGCTAGGGAGGAAAAGCGCAAATTTTGGTTAACAGAAATTAAGTTTCTAGAATATGTTATCATTGAGTTGGATATTTCAATGAACCCTTCTAAGATAGAGATAGTGGTGCAATGAGAACGACTACAAGATGTTACAGGGGATTTGTGTAGGATTTCTCAAGGATAGTGACATCGTTGTTGCAGTTGACTAAGAACGATATTTGATTTAAACGGAATGTGAGCATGTTTCTCAAGAATTGAAGACCTAATTAACCACCGTTCTAGTGTTGATTATACCAAATAGTGATGAGTCATACAAAGTTCATACCGACATGTCAAGATGAGAACTTGGATGCATGGTGATATAGCATGGACGAGTTGTAGCATAGGAGTTACAGCAAGTGAAGCTTCATGAGTAGAATTATTCTACTCATGATTTGGAACAGATAGTGGTTAGCCACCACAAGATTTGGAGGTGCTATTTTTTCTTTTACAGAGCAGTATTTAGGTTTTCCTTAAATTATAAAAGTTTGAAGTGTTTGTTCACTCAAATGGAGTTGGATTTGGAACTTTTGAATCTATACTTGTCCAACAGTAGAAGACTGGATGAGAAATGTTGTGATTAGTAAACACAGATGACGATGCTATGAGGATTGTAGACAAACCTTGGTTTATAACTTGGTATCCGCTTCGATATTAGTTTAGCTAGTAAAATAGGATCTATGGTGAAATCAATGCCTTTAGGGAATATGGACATAGATTTAGAATGGGGAATAGTTTGATGGGTAGCAGATACATAAGAATGGATCCTTGCATTATGGACTATTTGGTTATGGTTGAAATAGAATAAGTCACCAAGGTCGTATTGGATGAAGTGCACTTGTCTCAGAAGTACAAAAATATATTGTGATTTGAATAGAGACAAAAATTAGTGAAGATACATAAAGAAGGATATTATAGAATTGTGTCATATAATCAAGTGAAAGCATGGAACAAGAGAGAGATACTATTTGCGGTCATTATGAAAAGGTTGACAAAATCAGTACCTTTATACCATTTGGATTGACGTACTCGAGGAAAGTTCTGGGAGAATTGTATCTCAATAAATGCAGAAGAGTTCTATTTTGATAGAGATATTTGGTTTAATGATAAGTATTGGAGAAGTTTCCAAAAAGTATTTAGTATTGAGTTGAACTTTAGCATCGCCTTTCATTCTTAGGCCAACAGTTAGTCTAAGTGAGTCATATTGGTTCTCAAGGACATGATGCGTGCTTCTAATTTTAGGTTTTGGTAGAGTCTGGAAAGAAGTATTTAAGTTTGGCTTAATGTATTATACAATGATGATCACCTAATGAATATTGGTATGGTCCTGTTTGAGGCACTTATGGGAAAATTGTGCCAGTCATCGATTTGTTAGTTAGAACTATAAGATAGGATCGTCATCGGACCATATGAAATTTGCAAAAACAATGAGAAGATTGATGTGATATGAGATTAATTAAGGGCAGCATAGAATCGATATGAGAGTCAGGTTGATAAGAGACGCCAACTTGTGAATCAAAACAAGGTGATTTCGTCTTTCTCAAGGTCTTTCCCCACATAAAAGGATTACACACTTCAATGTAAGTGAAAAACTTTTATTGAGGTTTGTCGGGTTGTTTGAGATTACTTATTGAGTTGGTGTAGTTGCTTACCGACCCGATCCTTTTTCTTGAGCTTTCTGACGTTCACAACATTTGTCGTGTGTCAATGTTATTGAAAAGCCACCTCAACTTTAGCAAGATTGTTTCATTCTTAGATGTAATGATGTAAAAGAATATGAACAATAAGGGGGTATTGGTTTACGACATCGTGACATATCGCTGGTAAAAATGTTGTGACAATATCATGGTGTCGACGTCCATGTCAGTCAGATAGTACTATTTATTATAAGGATGATGATGTAAGTAGTGCCATACTATAAAGTAATGATTTTGAAATATAAGTCCTACTGAGCTTTTCACTCACGATTATACTATTTTGTTTTAAACCTTTCCCCTCTCCAGGTAAACCGTAAAACGCTGCTGAGTAGATGCTATTGATATTCCCATGTGGACTGTAAAACATTTGACTTATCTATTCTTGCCACTAAGGTATGTAATATTAAGGACTGTTTATTTCCTGTTGGACTATGATTTGTATTTTATTTATATTGTCATTATATGTGTGTGCAACGTGGGATCCGGTGCAGCTCAACTCGGTTTCGCTAATTTATATCGTAATTTAATTTAAATTAGTAGTAACACAAAATTATTCGTTTGGGCTTAGTAAAAAGTAATCACAAAAAAAAGTCTTAAATTTACAACATTTTTATATATAATCTAAATATGTTTTCATGAAATTACCAAATAATTAATTGGCAAATTCAATAAAAATTTGTTGAATTAATTAATTAAATCGTCACGATACTGCTCAGCTTACAAGTGCCCTTGTAAATATTGCTTAACATAATGCAACACGTACCAGTTTAGTACAATGTATCAATAGCAGCCTGAGATTCCGTTTAAAAAGCTGATGTAATGCAACACGTACCAGCCGGTAATGAAATATTTTTTGATGAACAAGAAGACGGGGTTTTTTATCCACGGCCATTGACAGAAGAAAATGAATTTTCAGACTGGGAGAGAAAAGAAAAGCATGATCAGTACGGTTTGGGGGAAAAAAATAAATAAAGAGAAAGACATGATCAAAATCCATGACAGGAAATTCTGGTGAAAACTGGCATGATTACTTTTGCAGGTTAAAGCAATATACTCGTGACTGAAAGTGAAAGTATCTCATTATGAATGCCTTTCATCCCATTGTGCTCTTCTGCGGCTGTCTAATTGCCTAGTAATTTGTTGTCTATGCCCAACTGCCAAATAAAGCCAAAACATAAAATTGGAAGAAAATATAACATTGCACATTTCTGTTATGTTGTTTGCTTCTTGGCGAATCCGGCAATAGTAGGTTTTTCTACTCCTTTGTTTAGGTAAAAATGATCAAAGGGGGCTAAACCATCTATTTCTGGAAACATTATATTTTATAGGCATTTGTGTCTTGTTAGACACAAAGGTTTGTCTGCTCTTCAAAAAGTTCCACAATGGAAGAGAGAAACGCCTAGTTATTTTCTTTTTCTTTTTTTCTTAAGAACAGATAGTATCTTAGAACGAAACAAACACTCAACTTTTGAATTGTAGCAGTAACAACTTCAGAAACTAGAAAAAGACTAAGAACAATTGTGATAGACATAACTGCCTATTCTAACCGTTGATCAGTTGTAAGATTCACATGAGCCCCTGGCCTTAATTTGGGCTTGTGATGTGAGACACAACCTACAGCTAGTGCAGTATGATGCTTTAACGGTGGTTCAAACTTTGAAGAATCTCAATCCAATTTTTCTAGGGTGTAACATTCTACTGCAAGATGTATTCAATTGATATCCTACTTTCCAGGTCAAGATTCCTCATATTTGTAGAGATGCCAATGAAGCTCACAATATGGCTAAATTTTCCTTAAGGTTGGATGATGAATTATTATTATCACTCTGTTTGCCAAGAGGATGGTCAATTAGTTTGGTCGGAAGTGTTGTATCATTCTCATAGTAGCATCGAATGTTTAGTTTCTATAACAGATTAAATTTTATTTAAAATAAAACTAAAAAATTGTTTTTTTATTGGTTTTTATTTTACTTATGATGTAACTATTTATTCTTCAACATTTGATTGGTGTGGATTTCACACAAGTCCGTCATCAAACCAATCTGATCAATGTCAAAAAGGACAACTCCCCATCAATTATCGCTCTATAAAGATTCATTCTGAAATGCGATTTCTTAAAATGGTTGCGGAAAATCCTAGGCTTTGCTTCTGATTCTGATACACATAGGTTGCAGGCACTCATGACAAGTGAGCTTGCTAAGGTGGGAAAGAAAAAAAAAAAACCAAACAGACGTCATCCCAAAGCGCACATGTTTTATCGGATATTAACTGGTAGGAAAAGGGTAGAAATAGTTGTTTGAGACCTTATTCATTCCCTAGATCTAATGAAATTTTAAAAAGGTGGTCAATCGATATATTTTCTTTTTCTATAAACACAAGTTCCCATGTACATGGTCAAAATATTAAAAGGCAAAAAAAGAGTTTTAGTTCATTAAGCCCAAAAAAATTTTATACCCCGCCTGAAACTAAGACCAGAAAGAAGGATCTACAAAGACGATATATCATTAAGATAGTCATTCCACATTTCAGTTGCAATAGAGTCCCGCAACTGCAAAGAGAATTCTAGTTGTTCATCATCAAAAGGAACGTCCAAAGCAGACCTCTCGACATGCATCATCTGTTGATCCATCTCTAAAAGTGGTGACAATTCTTCAACTTGCAGTGGACTATCCTGTTCATACATTTTAAAGAGCCAATCATCTGGTTTCTCTCTCTGTATGTAGTTGTGTATGGCGCATGCTGCTACAACTAACTTCACTTGCGTTTGCAACGGGTATGGAGGAGCTGTCATCAATATAGGGAAGCGAGCTTTCAAAGCGCCAAAGATACGATCAGTTGCATTCCTTAACAATGAATGCCGCTGATTGAATAGTTCTTTGGCATTTTGCGGATGGTAACCGTCAGGAAACTCCTTCAAGTGGTAAGGAATACCAGGGTATGGAGCAATGAAGCCTGGCATATTCACATACTTCTTGTCCAAAAGATAGTATTTACCTGCATTGTCAAGATTTTTGTTCAAGAGTTCAAGTACAATCTTACAGGAGCTGGGAGGAATGACATTCTTCCACTTGTCGAAACAGAAGACATTGTGTAAAAAACACAGCAGACGTGGTTCAATTAAAATATGATGCAAAAAGTTGTTAATTGTTGTAGCCATTTCAATTTAGACATTCAATGGTCTCAGCTAGAGAGAAACATGCATACCTTCAGGAACTGGCAATTTGTTTCGCCTTGTGAGTGCCGAATTTAAAACTTGAAAAGCTGATGCAGAACCTTCCCATCCAGCAAGGACGTAATGGAACTTGAGATCAAATGAGCACGCACCCAGAACAGTTTGTGAAAGTAAGCCATTTTTGTTCCGAAAAGGCCCTTGCTCGTCAACACCAACCATTACAGGAATGTGCATTCCATCAACCGCTCCAATGCAGTCCTATCAAATAAAGATCAATGAATATTAGAAAGAAACATTGGTTAACAGATTTTGATCAGCCACAATAACCATAGGGTTACCTTAAAATATGGATAAAATCTGGGATCTTCCAAAACTTCTGAAGGAACATCAGAGCTTGGGGTTTGAAAGAAATCTAATGAAATTGCCATTATAGCGTTTAGAACATTGTTAAAATGGCGGCTGATGGTTTCACCTGAATAACGGAATAACTCTTGTACGGCTCGAGTACGCAGATTGTGGCCAACTATGAACATGAATATGGCTAATTGCTCTTCAATCTTGATCCGATTTGTGTGGCGTAGTAAGCCTTTGGCTTGCAAAATATCACACAACTTGTAAAACACATGCTTATCCATGCGAAAATTTTCAAGACAACGTTCATTTTGACTGTTGAGTACTTCATCTACAAATTTTGCACCAGAAGAAGCTAAACCATGACTTAGTTCCTTCGGGATATAATTCCCATAAACTACATCTTTTTCATCATCAGAGCTCTCCATTGCAAAATCAATCTCTGCATTCAGCAATGTAAACAGTACAAAAGGGCAATATTTTAATCTTAGTTTGAGTTCAGTGAAGCCTCTTACCAACTTATTTAAATTAAAAGAATAAAATTTACTTATACATGATCCAAAACAATGTAGAACGCAAATCACTCGGAGAGATGACATTCTGACAAGGACACTTCCATAACTTATTATAACTTCAAAATAGAACAATGTATCAATTTGATAGCAACCATACTTGCATGTTTCCTCTTTTCATAAAAACAAGGCAATGAATCAAAAACTAGCAAAAAACTAAACACACTATGAATTATAGAAAGATTTGTGAATCCCTCATAATCAAGGATAAATCCCTTAAGCTCCTTTGTAGTAGATGCAACCCATAAAGAATCCTATAATATTTTCGTCTGTCCTGCAGAATTAACATGTCTTCTTCAACACCCTTCAAGAATCTTCTATTTCTTCCAACCAAGGAACCCCCAAAAGAATCAGGCATGGTTACATTTCATAAAGACTTCACTATTTAATTGCTTAGGCACAATTTCTTTGTCACACACATCAACGCTTGACCAAACAAGCACCCACTCAACCATCAGCCATCAAATCAATTTTCCCAACAGCAGCTGAGCCAACTTACAGTAATTAACAGCTGCGTGTTTAGATGTAAACACCAATCAATATAACAGCCATAACCCCAAGCTTCTTTTTGAACCACACTATAAATCTTGAGACTTATTTAATTACGCTTAGGACATAAAACATCTCCCTTGTAATCTCATATATGATGAAAGCTGTTTTGAAGGTAGCAAATAAGAGAACTACAGAAGGTTATGCACAAAGATCCAAGTCCCACTTCGTTTAGCGGAGGTGCTTCTAGTTCCGCCAACCACAACCCTAGAACAAGGGATCCTTAAGCCACCAACTTATGAACTACAGTACGAGTCAAATATACAATTACTGCCCATCTATGGACCAGGATTAGGCCTCTCAGTCTAAAGATCTAATGAATAAAATTACAAGTTAAAAACAGTCCTGACTCTGACATGTTATAGCCGATGCTGGTTGGCCCCGACTCTGACATTGAAAACTTCTTGTCTCACAAATGCAGTCCTATAGATTAAGTACGTAGAATAAAAAACTTAAAAATCACTTGAATGCTCTCTTCAAGATGGTGCTTCACAAAACCATAGCAAAGTCCATCAATTGTTGAAAAAAAGAGGTCACGAATCAGCTTCCATATAATATCTGGCACCTCATAAGTTAAGAGTCCCTAAGATTGACAAAAATGATGGTAGAAGCTACGCGCTTCAGAAACCAAATATTAGGTGACATAAGCAACATGGAAGGTCAAAGCCCAGAAGAAACTCAAGTACACAAAATATGTTTGCATACACACGTACATGCATCAACAAAAATGGTTGATAAAATGAGTGACAAAATCAAGATTGAACACATGTAGACAAGGCTTAACCCCAACAGACCATCATTCAGTAGTAATATCGGGACAAACTTGAAAGAGATTATAATTAATTTACTCAATGCAATGTCACTTTAGTCAATAAACAACGATAATAGGACTTTTCATCACACCATTACCAAAGAAAAATCTCGGGTGGACAAACATAAGACCTCTTACAAAATTTCACGAAATGCCCAAAACAAAATTCAACAAAAATACACCACGAACTAAGCTAATTACTTGCCTTCTTAGGTCCTTTAAAAAAAATAAAAAAAACAAAGAAACAAATCAAAGCGAAACGAAACAAAACAAACCAAACCAAACCAATACTTTAGGCCTCCGACGTACTCTTTTATTTGGTTCAATAAAAGAATCAACCTAGAGTTGTTCTATCACTATATTCATGTAAGTTGCACATTTTTGCATGCTTGTGAATCTTCTTGTTACATTATGAATAACATCTTAGAGATTTATTACAATTGAAAACCAAGGTTAAAGTTCAAAACTCGTAAAGCGCATTCCTGTCAAGGAAGTAACCAACTAAACAAAAGGAAAAGAAACATGCCACCCAGAACGGAAGAGAGAAAAAGCGAAATAAAATAGGGAATTTACAATACAGAAGAGAGACAACAAGAATTCATCTAAAGAAAAGGAAGAAAGAAATATTTACAAGCCTAAGATCAGAGACAGACCCAAATGAAGAAAACAGAAAACGATCAAAGTAAGTTCACAGATAATTTCATTCACCAATTTTCCGAACTTTTTTCACATGAAACAAATAGCCCAACAAAGCGCCTAAATTTTCCATTGCAAAAAACTCAAAAGTCATACCTAAGAACCCCAGCGGAGTAAGCTACCGATCTTTCATGTAGTCTGGAAGTCAAAGGAGAGGAATGAAAGAGGGAAATGAAGAAATGTCTTCATAGGTGTAAGTGTGTGCCAGAAAGTGTAATGTAACGCTGTTAGAATTATGTGCTGACATTGCAAATAAATAAAGTTTATTAGGCTTTTCCCCTATTTAACCTTTTCTTCTTTTTTTTTTTTTGTTTTCTTTCTTTTGTGAATGATGGAAATTTGTTACAAACTTTTGTCTCCAACCACATGTTGTTAGTGATATGTCTTAGGCTAATTATGTAATGACTACAGTTTGATTTCGTTATATTTATATTTTATTAATAAAAAGTCATTTTTATTATTGTTTTTTATTCTAATTCTATAAATAGTTAATTATACCTAAAGTCATCATGTATGTAACTTTATAGTAAAACTCTTATGTAAAAATTGAATTATATTTTAAATTATCCCTAATCGATCATTATTATTGGAATAATAATGAATGAAAGCTAGTAAGAAGTTTGATTGATGATTATATTTTACTAATCATGTATATAAGATACTAAGTCAACTCATAGATATATATTTGAGAAATGATATATTAGATCGACCCATCATGAGAATACTACATAGTAATTGTCATAAGTGATTCTCTTCACAATAGTGTTATCATAGTCCTCTAACCTGAAATCACCATTGTTTCTAACATGACAAGTTCTATATTTTGAGACATTCTAATATTATCTTTAACAGAACAATGAAATTGATTGTTGTTGGATATAAAGTGAATCATGTAAAGAAGGTAAGTGATTAAGAAGGAATATGTCCCTTATTTATTATGAGAAAGATATCTATGGGCCCCTCGATAAGTTAGACTGAAGAACAATATATGGCCATATTGGAATGAATTGATAAGGATTATCAATATCAGTCTACTTAAGATCGAGAAATAATATGATTAAATAGTATAAGGATGACATAAACCATGCCTTATGTTT
>LNSY01135890.1:0-14680 GCA_002024485.1 Artocarpus camansi
AAAATAATTTAAAGTGATTAAAAATCATTAAAATAATAAAAAAAACATTAATTTAGAAAGTCCATAGAACAATCAAATTAAGTTTAAAATACTTATTATGGCACACTAATCCACCATCTTATATTTCAATATCACTTAATAAATTTTGGGGCTTTATAGCCCATTTGGGTTTCGTTGAGTTGAGTGATATTTTATTCTATTGCATGGTAGATACAGATGATCATAATTGAATCCTAAATTAATATGTATGTATATGTATGGAACTTGATAAGAATGATAATAAGATATTCACTAGAATTGAACATGACAAAATTGATGAATAATTATGCGAACTAACCATGCAGGTTTTAATATAGTAAAGTTAAAAACCTAAATGTGAGTAATGATTTTTCGTACTGAGCATATTGTTGCTCATTTCTTTATATTTTCATCTTTTTTGAACTTACTAAGTGTGAGGTGGCTACGAGGAAAATAATTAAGGAAGCTAGATAGCTACCTAGCTTTATTATGTTGGGATTGCTTCAATTGTTAAGAATATTCTTCATGATAATATAAGCTTCAATTGTTGCTTTTTGTGACTATATTAAGATATGTTAAAGGTTAAAATGACGATGATGATAGTTTTATATTATTAAATTTAAAGTGCTATATTAAAGTGTGGTTTAATTGTCGTTTATATTTTTATTTTTGATTTGAGAGTTTTCATTTAAGTCCCGAGCAACTTTATTTTTTTAAAAGTTTTACTTTTATTTTTAATTTTTATTTTAGTTCATTAAAAACTATTAACCCCCATATAGGGGTGTTATAAAAAGCACTTTGGTTAGTTCCAATAGAACATTTATGATTCAAAAGCAAGAAATGGAATACAAATATAAGTAGAAAAAGAAAAAAATCAAAATCAAAATTTTCATTTCTTTCCAAATTAAATCACTTCAAGCAAGCCAATTTAAACAAAAAAGAGGAAAAAAAACCACTTTAGCCTTAAATTCTTCATAAATGAAGCTCTACCGTCATTAGCATTGTCTCAAAATGGCTTGCTGCACCTAAACGCCTTATTGGGCTTCAAAAACCTAGCTTTCCCTAGCTCTAAGATCATCCTTAATTGAAACACTAATCCAAGAACGCCACCCACTGTTGGCATATGGCTGGAGCCATCGCTGAAGTTGAGCTGCAATATATGGAGGTAATATTAAGTAATTAGCATGTATTACAAAAGTACACCATGTATGCCAAAATTTGTTGCACATTTGTATAACAACTTCTGTAATAAAGACATTATTTTAGAATTTAAAAGTCGCTACTGTTAATGTCTTAATGGTGAGATTGAATCACTTCTATAATGAGCTTGCATTTAAAAACACAGTTTCAACTGAAAACCTACCATCAGTTTAAATTTTGTAAGAAAAAAGACGATACAAAATTAAGTTTGAACTAAAAACTTTTTTGGTTCAAACTGTATTGTCAAATACACTATACTCTTGATAAACCTAAAACTAAAACCTACTATTGCACCTGAAGGCACTCTAACCAGTCCACCGTTGTCGCCCCCCAACAAGTTTTTGTCAGTGAAAGCAAATAATGGGAAACCCATAATCTATTTGATGCAATCATTTGTTGGAGCTTTAGAACGGTTGTTCACCATGAAAAATAGAAGTGGTAGATTAGAAGGAGGAGGGAAAGAGGAAAGAGAGAGAAAAAGAAAGATGAAGAAGGAGGAGAAGGAGAGAGAGAGAGTTAAAAAAGTGAGAGTGAGAGGGAAAATCAAAAGAAAAGAAAAAGGAATAAAAGTTGTGGCAATATTTTTTTGTGGCATTAAAAAAATGATGTTATAAAAGTGTGACATAACATGTAATTTTTTTTATAAAATTGTGGCATAATATGCAATTTTCTCTCAAAATAACTAGACCAAAATTTAAAAATAGTTAGTAAATAGACCACTTAATTTTTAATCTACATTAACCAAATAATATAATTATTAAAATACCCAAATTGAAAACTTAGGCAACTTTTGCTCAAAATAAAAAACCCTAGTAGCCAAGGCATTATTCCTTCTCTATTTCTCTCAGTGGTACGGCGACAACAACTATCTCCAAAATCCAGATCTTGCGAATTAGCCGAGGACAACAAATGATCTAGATCTCATGAACCTGTTGATGGAAATGGACGATCCCATTCTCATGAATTCATCGCTCGTCTTTGACAATGAGGTGGTGAGCTTCAATTGTTCCAATCTTAGCTTTATGTTCAATGACGATGGTAGAACTCGTGACATCGGCACCATGACTTTTTGTTGTCAAGAGAGGGGGAAGAGAGAGATGAGGGAGGAAAGGGGAAAGAGGAAAAAAATGCTCAGGATCATGTCATGGAGGGCAGCTTTGATGGCGGAGAACTCAACAAATGAAGTCGTCATCTAATGGAGAAGAGAAAGAGAAAGAGTAAAAGAGGGAGAAAAATTGTGAAAACTTGTAGGTTTTTTTTCATTTTTTTGGAAATCAGAGTTTGAGAGTAAAAAGGTAAAATTGGAAAATTAAATATTCAAAACAAATTATGCCTATTAAGTTTTAATCTTTAAAAATATGCTATTAGCTTTAAATATTATTCTCATTTGGCCTATTTGCTACAAATTCGTTTTTCATTTTTTTTTAAATTTTGTTTGGGGTTTTATAAACAAACATAGCAAATTTTGAGTGATGAAATTTATGTATAGTGAAATTTTTATATATTACATTAATAGGAAAAATTAATGTCATTAAAATAATTACATGGCATAAAATGTGATATCATTAAGTTAATTACTATGCAATCTTTACTATTTTTGCAATATTTCTGAAAATTTTGCTAAATTTTGAAGCTATCTTAAAAATTTTATTATACAATGTAATTTTCTCATTTGGTTATTGTTGACACGAAGGTGAATTAGAGGAATATATTTTTAGGCAAACAAATTAGGTTGAATTTATGATCATAACTAGTTTATCTGTGCGATATTAATATGAAGTTTTAATATCCATGACATGGATTCAAGGTGAGGTTTTTAAGCGGCGTTCCTCAAAGTTTCTTCTTATTCTTTCTAAAAACGAAGTTGAATTTTAAACATATAATTTTCATGTAATTTTTACATCAAACTAGACAAATAAGGAACTAGAATTTAAAATGGTGTACTCCTAATTAATTAAAAATTATTTTTTAAAATGTACATAATTGTATTTTTCAATAAATTGTCTAAAAAATCATATGTATAATCATGTTCTACCCATAATGCTGTATAGTGAGAATATAAAGATGATAACTTTATGTTCATAAACTAAAAATAAGAATATGAAAAAGCTCGACAATATTTTTGCTCAATATTCAAGTATTGTCATTATAATAAATTTTGCAACTTATTGCTTTTACCATCATAATCATCTGAATCAAACCAAAAAAAAAAATGATAATCTACAAATAGGAGTAAAAAGATTACAACTTTATGATAATAAAATAAAATTAAGAAATTTAACAGATTTGTAATGTTTGTAGCAATATGCAAATGTGTTCATTATCCTGAGGATTACAAATTTAAGATAATGATAAATGTATACCAATATACAAAAAGGACAAAATGAGTACCTAAAGTAATTAATTTTTAACAGCATTACAATATTATAAAATGGTGGTTACTTATAAAAATGATCATGTAATTATCTTTTATACATTTTTGAATGATTGAAATTCAAAGTTTGGGGAGTATTATTTGAAAAGTTAAGAGACAAAAATGTCCCCTCTTATTAATTGACTTCTTAATTCCACGGTTTTATGAACAAAGGGAAAAATTGTGTTTTTTTTTTTTTTTCCATACCAAAAACAGCATTTCCTCGTTAAAAGGTCCACAGATTTATAACTAGACTTTATTAATAGTATCAAGACTAATTTACAGCATAAAATAATTGTAGCTTTCTTGTTTTTTCCTTTAAAAAAGAATATGGTGCAAATCACTATATAAATATTTTTTATCTCTTGAGACTATAAAGTACTCTCTTTTTTTTTTTTCTTATCAAGATTTTATTCAATTTGAGTTTTTGCTAGCTAAGGTTTCCAATATACTGGCTTATCTTTTAATAATATGCTTTATTTTTTTTATAAAAAATTTTTATTTAATATTTATGTTTGTTGTTTATCTATAAATTTTTATTGGCCATGATTAAGACATGGGCATCTATATGACATGAATATAAAAGGATTGTATGCAAAATCTACAGCCGTAAATCATAAAGGGGCCCGATATAATTTGGAAAAATTAATAAAAGAGCTTGAACTACCACACTAGGGAGCCCAAATAATGAGTCGGCTGGTGTCGGTTTACAGTCTTTTCTTGCCCATGGATAAATTAGGGTCCTCAATCAAACAATTCTCTTTTTAATGCTAAAAATGATTAATAGCTTGTATATAAACACAAGTTCTGTCTAGTTCATTCTGATTAGAATTAGTTTTCCTACAATGTTTTTCTCTAAAAAAAAAAATAAATAAATTTTCACAATATTTTTTTATTAAAATTTCATTTTGAATAATTTCAAACGGACAATACAACAAAAAATAACCATATTTCTAAAGTCTTGGCAAAAATAACGTTACAAAATTAAAGCACATATCAATAACGCCCCTAAATGGGAGTTATTAGTTTTTGATAAAATTAAAATAGAAGACCAAAAAATAAAATTAAATGTGAAAACGTACTACAAAGTTGCCTGAGTCTTGAAATAAATTCTAGTTTAAAAAAAACATAAAAACAACGAAAACTATTGTTTAATGTAACACATTTAATTTGATATTATAATTCCAACCTTTAAGATTATCTTGAGGGTTGGAATTATGTTGATGATGACATTAAATTGTGGTTTCTGTCTTTTTATGTTTTTTTTTAAACATCTAAAATTTGTTTCAAGACCCGGGTAAATTTTAAGTAAATTTTGATATTTAATTTTATTTTTGGTATTCCATTTTAAATTTATCAAAACTTACAAAGCAACACTTAAAGGCGTTATAGATATGTGCTTTATTTTTGTAACATTATTTTCACCAAAACCTTGAAAATGGCTTACATTTTTGCTTATATTGTTGGTTTGAAATAGTTCAAAATGAACGTTTAAATCAAAAATATTATAATAATTTAAATTTTATAAGACAAAAACATTGTAGCAAAACCACTACCAACTGAAATGAATTACATTGAGCTTATATATATATAGACGTTAAACCGGCTCTAGCCAACCCACTATTTGGGCTCATTAGTGTGGTGGCTCATGCTTTATTATTAATTGTGCCAAATTATATTGGGCTCTTTTTATGATTTATAGCGTTAGATTTTGCCCATAATCTATTGATTTTCATTTCATATTCTTAATATACACGTCTTAATCATGACCAATAAAAATTTTATAGATAAACAAGAAAAATAAATATTGAATAAAAATTTTTAATAGAAAAAATAAAGCATATTATTAAAAGAGAAACCACCATATTGAAAACCTTCGCAAAGCTCAAATCAAATAAAATCTTGATAAGAAAAAAAAAAAGAGTATTTTACTTACGTGTGAGAAAGAAACAATTTCTTTATAAAGTGATTTGAACTATATCCTTTATAGCTGTCAGCTTCAGGGCACAAATTTGGGTGGAGTTCGGACTGATACAGTACGCAATAGTACAGGTTCTAGAGGAACACAAAGATGCTCGCATTTGGGACAACATGCAGATGCGGCATTAGGACACTGTCGCTAATATATGAAACTCTTTATGAGTGAGAGTCCATGGTCCATTATTGCCAACGTTTAAGAGACAATATGTTGCTTGATATTCCACCCACTGTTCCGTTAGGGGAGATATACGCCCTAGTCTGGAGGGGGCATGCTATAGGACATCTGAGAACTAGTACTCATCTCAGACATTATCAGTGTCCAACATTCTTGTCTGAGACAGTCTACGGTGAGAAGGATAGAGTGAAGCAACAACTTCAGACAAGAATGTTGCGGCAACCACAACTCAGTAGAAGGAGAAGGTTGCGGCAAGACACTTTGCTGAGGATGACAACGATGGCAATGGCAAGCCAATTCTAGATTACCAACCTGGAGAGGATGACTACGACTATGAGTCATTGCCAGAGCATGTCATCTTAGCCAGAAACGACGAGTTCACGGAGGAGGAGGATCCATTTGATGCCAAGTTTGTTGAGGATGACGAAAACTCCAATGTCTAGAAAACAATCTTGACTTGGCCTTGGACTCAACATCGAGGAACTTGTTGTCCTCAACAAACTCAGCATCAAAGGGATCCTCCTCCTCTTTTAAATCATCATCGTTGGCCATGATGATATGCTCCATCGGTGGCTCATCTTTGTCGTCATCCTTTCTAGGCTGGTTTTCCGGAATCAGCCCGTCGACTTCGTCATCCTTAACAAAGTGTCCTGCTACAGCCTCATCCTCTTGCTATGCTGCAGTGTTGGCCTGAAGTTGTTGATACACTCTATCTATTTCTTACCATAGACTATCTCAAACAAGAAATGTTAGACATTATGATAATGTCTAGGATAGGGTACTAGCTCTCGGATGTCTTGCTGTACACCCCTCTAAACTAGGGCGTATACTTCCCTAATGGAACAGTGGGTGGAATTTCGGGTGACATACTGTCTCTAAAACATTGGAAATAATGGACCATAAAACCTCCCTCATAAGAGTCTCATATATCAACAAGGGCCTCGTAATGCTGCATCTGCATGTCATCCCAAATGTAAGCACATCCCTATGCTCCCTTGGAACATGTAGTGCTGCGTACTGTTTCAGCTTGAACTCCACCCGAAGCTATGCCCTAAAGTCAGGCTGGTCGTGTTGCTGCTACTCGATGCCCAAACTGATCTACTATGCTAGTGCATGACCTCTAAGCTTGATGGTGGCTAGGGGCATTTGCATATGTGCCTCGATGTGACAAAGCCAAAGATGACCTTCATGTTGCTAATCCACTCCATCAGCAGGTAGGGCTGATGCAGACCTAAGAAGATACCAGGTACAATGTCTTGGAAGCCCATAGCTGTTCTCCAATCCTCATCTATCTAATGCAGGTTTAGAGGTGTGGCCATACTCTGTTATCATATATAAAATGTCAAAATATAACTTAACTACATAAATAAATTCTAACTTAAAGTGTGGCAGAGTATGTATGTGATGACGTGGAGTAATATAACAGGATACCAACCGTGATAATTACTACCATGTTTGTTTTTATTATATTATAGTATTCTTAATAAACTACATTTCACTACATCCACTAAATAATTTAGATCCATGATTATTCAATCAATGTAACCCTCGACGAGCAGTTTTGACAACAAACATTTACTGACCATATATTGTTGGGTGAGGGGACTCGATGTCCTAGGGTGTCACGAAGACGTTTCCTATATAGCGTGTTCTAGGACTTCTGGCCCAAAGGAACGCCTTCGTCTCCCCTTATTTATCTTTTAGAGCATACGTGCACAAGGACGTAAACACCATTCTCTTCACATTATGCACTTTCTTTTATTACATATCGGGCTTACAATATCTTAAACCATACTTCTTAATGTCACATTATTCAATACGTGTCAAACTATATCTTGCAAGTCAAACAACTAATTTTAATTAAAAAAAGCTTCACAAAAGTTGAGTAATAAAATCTCTACCGCTAAACGGGTCCCAAAAGGACTCTGGATGGGTAAGAGTGACTCATAGAGATTTCTAAAGCAACAACTACTAGTTTCAATCACTAGTACATCAATCTATCTTGCCTTATTTTGTGTGTATTTGGTACCTGATGATTTTTAACGGAATGAAATTAGCTCAAATAGAGGCCACGATTGCATTTGAATGGTCAAAACAAGTCAAAGGTAGTCTCAAATCGTTAATAAAAGGTCAGGTCAATTATTTGCCAGTGTTGATCAGTTTGACCAGTGTTAACTTGTTTGATTGGTATTGACCACAGTTGACTCGTGTTGACCAGACTTCGATGGAAGTTGAGCTCAGGCGCACCCCCCAAGTCGACCCTCTTATGTTCATTGGAGGTAACAATTTCACTAAATTTGATCCGCAAGTGCTCTGATCGGGTAAGCCTTTCTCAATTTTTTAGTGACCTCAACTTTTGGCTTTTTGACGTTGTAAGCATGAAATTGACTTGGGTTTTTTACCACCTTCTCCCCCTAAGTTGATTTGTGATCTCAATTTTGACAAAAACCACTCAAAATGTTGGATCGAACATGGCTCACAATGTATGGTGGCAATCTTGTGGAAATTCAAAAAGAGATATGGTAGTTGTGCAATTGAGGCTTGGGTTATGTTCTGCATCAAAGTCTGAGTTTGTCGATATGGGTGGTGTCATTCACGGCCGCTAAGAGGGTAGACAACAATGGTGGTGAGCATGATCAGAATTCTTAGCTACAGTGATGGTGCTTCAACAGGAATTGAGTGATAAAACCCATCAAATTTTGTTTCTCTCTTCAACATGAGTCTACAAGAATGAAAATCACATCGATCGGATGGCAGAAGGTAATAATATCATGTTCAGAAGTTTTGATATCTCTAAAACTTCGGCTGGTAATTATGATGGATTCCAATGGATTTGTTGTTAACTTGGCACGTCAATGAACTTAACTCACTAAGATCTTCCCAATGGCATAGGAGATATCATCAACACATGTTGGTAAAGTGGTTTTCAGAGTTGGCATGGTGGTGGTCGAAAGTTGTTCCATAAAATTATTTTCTAGCAAGATCGAATGGCATGATCTGTCTAACTTTATTCCTCTTATCGTTTTGAGTTCGTAGTGAGTAAGATTGCCTCAATTGAATATTGGACAAAAAAGTTATGGTTATCGAAAGTTTAGGTTTTTGGTGTCTTTAATTGGTGATTGCGGTGGCTATGGGGAGAATTGACAACCAGCAAGAGAGATGCTGACACTTTAGTGACTTCTGTTTGTTTATCACGATTTGGTTTTATGATAATGATCATGATGATGATGATGATGATGATGATGAATATTGAAAAGATTTTATAATAATGCATTTATGTAATAACATTTTTTTAAAAATTTGAGTGCATCACAATATTGTAATGAAGTTAGCATGCCAAAAGCGCTAAGCTTGATTAAGCTTGATAAATCTTTGAAACTATTATATATGTGTGTGTGTGTGTGTGTGTGTTTTAATGTTAATAGTTATTATTAGCCATCTGATAAAAAAATGACTCTTCCTTTTCTTTTTCCTAGACTTGTCTGCTAAGGTATCTTTCCTCTGCTTACCTTAGTGCATTATTGCCTCAAGAGTGGGCAAAGGATCAAAGTTGGGCACTACCTTAAGGCTGGTTCCCGAACTCCAAACCCCCTGGAAGGGTGGCCAAACGACACAGAGTTGGGGCTATCGACGATGACTAAGTTTCACCTTTGTTTGAGGGGAGATATAGGAATGGGTGGGTTGATTCCATTTATGGGTAGGACTACGTTCTCTAGCCATGGTTGGAGGTGGCCTAGTCGTGCGTTGGGGGGAGTGAGTAAAGTGGCGGCTTTTTTCTTCACGAAGGAGGAGACACGCTGAGGGTGGTTTCATGGGTCCCTGCGAGGGTTTGGCCCATGGTGGGGTGGCAAAGCTGCAGCAATGAGGGTCTCTCTAGCAGGTGAAAAAGGGTGACAATGGCTCCCTTTTTGTCTCCTATGGCATGGCTCCATTTCGACCTATTTTCTATCCATTGGTGGATCCATGAGTCTTTCTTCTACTCTTGGCGATAACCGGTGTGTTACCGGAGCCTTCAAAGTAGTTTTTTGGTTTCTATCTGTTTGTTTTATTTTTTGTGTTTATACAATAAATTTGGTGTTATTTGCACCTTCTAGTTATAGCATGTTTTTGCTGTTTTGTTGGATTTTCATTGTAATAATATAGGTGGTCTCCCCAGTCTCCAAAGTAGTCTTTTGGTCTGAACGACAAGTTAGTGTGCTTCGTAGTGGTGTGATTGGCCTTTGTGTTATTAGCTGCTCGATCAAGCTTGATCAAAGTTGGCCACCACCTATAGAGGTGTATTTGAAAGAGTCATTTGTGTACACGATGAGTTGTGTGCCTTTTTGTTTTCCTTTTGTGGGAATGTGGTACACGTTTTACTCCCTTATGTGTTTCAATAGAATCTACTAATGGTTATGGTCTATAGTAGGGGTTGAGTTTTGCTTCGTGGTCATTTGTGTTTGAATTAGTGTTTATACTACATTGATTTAGAATGCAATTTATCATTTTAAAAAAGTTATTATTCTTCACGAAGGAGTGAGGCATGCTGAGGTGGTTTCATGGGTCGCCACAGGGGTTTGGCCCTTGGTGGGGTGGTAGAGTTGCAGCGGTGAGGGTCTCTCTATTGGGTGAAGGACGGCGACAATGGCTCCATTTTTTTCTCCTGTGGCGTGGCTCCATTCCGACCTATTTTTTTTCCACCAGTGGATCCATGGGTCTTTCTTTTGCTTATAGTGATAGCCGGTTTGTTACCGGAGCCTTCAAAGTAGTTGTTTGGTTTCTATCTATTTGTTTTATTTTCTGTGTTTGTACAATAAATTTGGTTTGATTTGCACCTTCTAGTTATAGCGTGTTTTTGCTGTTTTGTTGGATTTCTGTTGTAATAATAGAGGTGGTCTCCCCACTCTTCAAAGGAGTCTTTTGGTCTAAACCACAAGTTAGTGTGCTTTGCGGTGGTGTGATTGGCCTTTTGTGCTATTCGCTGCTCAATCAGACTTGATCGAAGTTAGCCACCGCTTATATAGGTGTATTTGACAGAGTCATTTGTGTGTACAATGAGTTGTGTGCCTTTTTGTTTTCCTTTTGTGGGAATTTGGTACACGTTTTACTCTCTTATGTGTTTCAATAGAATCTATTAATAGTTCTAGTTTGTAGTAGGGGTTGAGTTTTGCATCATGGTCATTTGTGTTTGAATTAGTGTTTATACTACATTGATTTAGAATGCAATTTATCATTCAAAAAAGTTATTATTAGCCATTTGATAAAAATATAACGGTTGCAACAAAATGAATAATTGACAAAGATATTCTATCAATTAATGAGATTGAGTTATTATCATGCCACATCATCAATTGTTCTTAAAGCATTCTCTTATTAGAATAACCATTAAAAATAAGTCTATATATATATGTATATAGATATGGCCTCGGCTCTATTACCTAAGTGCCAATTAGGCAATGACAATAATGTCATTGTAGTTAACATAACAAATAATTTTTAAAATGTGTTTGAAAATCTTGTTCCAACTTATTAATTTTAACTGTTATAATATAAAAATCTTACATACTATAATATTTTGATTCTAACTTATTAGCTTCGTCTATGTTCCCATACACACGCAATTTGCTATGCATTTATCGCTATGAATATTGATGGTAACATGAGATTACGGAAATTGTAACATTAGAACATAAGTAGGGACTTCATTATGAATATTTGTGTGTGCTCAATATGTTGGAAGAAAATAAAAGGGAAAAAAAAGAATCATACAACACGAAAACCATTAACAAAGACCTTTTACGCAACATGGGCAATGATACGAGATTTTAATGATACAATTACACAATCATACTTCATCTTATAGGACTGACAATAAACGTGTTCATATCGTGTTCGTGTCAGCACATTTACAACAAGATATGTTTAAACTGAACATGAACACGACATGATTAATAAACATGCCAAAATTACAAACATGAATACGACCCGCTTATAAAACACGTAATTTGATGCAACATGATTAACACGATTACGAAGCGGGTTGTGACAGGATGACACAATAACAACACGCATATGACAAGTTGATGGCATAGTTAACTAAAAATTTAAAAAAGCCAATAAAAAAAATTAACAAAAACACAATATCTAATTAATATTAACCTACTACAAATATTTCAAATATTTTTATTTTTAAGTTTAAATGTGTTATAAATAAGCGAGTTATATCATATCGTGTCAACACGTTTACAGCCTATTTAATTAAACGTATTAAGACATATTAGACGCATTAATACAAATCCAACCCTTCTATTTTTATGTATTCATGCCAACTCATTTATAGCCTCATTAATAAACGTATTGTCCAAAACTATTTATTTTGCGTCGTTTTCGTATCGTATTATTGTACTGTGTTCGAAATTACACGCCCTACTGACTACTTTACACTCGATCTAACCTTAAAAAAAAAAAAGAAGGTAATTGAGACGGACCTATATATAAATTTCCATGGAAAGCAAAAATGACCAAAGCATAATCATCATTTTTTTTTTTTATATTCTTTTTGGTTTTAGAAAATGGGAATTGCATCCAAACTCGTAACTGATCTTCACCGAGAACATATATATTCTTTACCAACAGATCAAGAACATTTAGGACAACCATCACGGAAAGAATTTAAGCAGGGTCTACTTTATTTTTGCATTACACATAACATTTTCACTTTCAGATGTCCACAGTGGAACAAGGAAAATGCCACTTCCATAAGGAGAAAGAAAATGTTGAAAGTAATACATACAGATTTGAACCATCACTTTCAGCAAGCAGATTCATGTGTTTGCGACTTCCACAGTTCCAGCAACCCGACTTCCAGGCCAGCACAAGGGAAAAAAAATATCAAACGAAACGCAGTAAATATCCTTCCTAGCTGTGAGTACAAGATAAAAATAAACGAATAGCCTCTCCGTGGATCACCACAAACAGCATTTCTCAATGTTCACCAACACTCTTTAAGAGTCAACTAAAAAAAGGGCTCGCAATTCCGCAGAAAATCTATGGCACACCAAGACAATATACAGTTTTGGAAAGTCCTGGTCAGCTATGTAGACTATTGAAACAATCGGAGGAAGTTGTTTGCATATGCCATTGGCTTGACATCGGGGTGTGGCTGCAGTTTCATTTAAACAAAACAAAAAGAAAAGAAAAAGAAACACGCTCATGATATGTTATTCAAAAGGCAATTTTATGGCAGGAAATATAAAATGCCATATAAAACAAATGTTGGAAAAATGGATCTCTTAATAGCAGAAGCAACCTACCACTGCTGAGAAGGTGACAATGTTAGGCTTCAAGTCAGGTGCCTCGAAATGAATAAAGGCACCTTTGTTGCCCATCTGCAAAGACAATGCATATCAATGTTGACTGTAAATTAGGCATGCGTTAAATGTTCAAGCTAACAAAATTTAGTAGACAGAGCACCGATCGTCAGCTTCTAAGTTGGCATGCACTATTTCAAGATATGCTTTCATGCATGATAGAAGTTCATAACTATTTCTTTGGCAATAGACAATTACCAATAAAAAAAAAAGAAAAAAAACTAGGAACTAAAATCTTCATAGTAAAATGCTTGCCATCGACTTACCTGATCGCAGTAATTTGGTGCAGAAAATACAGTGATGAGTTTACCACCATGCTCAATCTCATAACCCTCATCCTTTACCTCGTGAGAGCGCACAACTAGATCTGTCATTGGAAAATTGTGTATTAAGTCAACGACTTGGAACATTGCAGGGGGAATAAAAAAAGAAAAGAAAGTCAAATGATTTGAGAACAAGAAATGAGAACAAACGGAAGGAAAATTACCTAAATTGTTTTCCTGCAAGAATCTCTTCGTAACATCGGCACCAAAAGAAAGGCCCACTCCTCGTTTGCTTGGGCCTCTTCCCAATGAAGGTTGTGGATCACTCCACAGCAATTCACACATCAATCCTGAAGAAATCCAGATAAGTAAAAAGCCCACCGTAAGAAACGAGAACAATTTACAGAATGCCTGTAACATCATGTTTGACGTCTATAATTTCACATGCATATTCGTTGTATTTCAGATTCTACAGTATCACCATCTTTTTAAGTCTAGGAGTCTAGGAATCAATATCGCAACCAAGGGAGGAAAAAAAAATTATGCTTCTTACCTTCCTCAGGAGGTTCGCAGAAACGATCAATTGCTCTAATATCAGAAAGTTTCACACCATCAACACTAAAAAGACCCCCATGAACTACAAAAACCTTCTGATTTATTACATGAGCCAATGGTAAACAACAGAAAACTTCTGCAAATAGTTCCACAAATGTTTCACTCAACTTCGAACGCACTTCGCCCTCAAAACCATATATCGTGTTCATGCTCTTGCTCTCATGATTTCCTCTGGCAAGGTACATGGCTGAAAACATACGAACATGTTATTAAGTGTGGATGAAATAACAAGGTTACAATCTCAGAAAAAAAGTTAAAATATAATGATTTGTGGGGCACAGAAGTTATAAACGAAGGTGCACTCCAGAGAAGACGCCGAAACAAAACAGCTGGTTAAAGTTGAAAAGAAAATTTATTTACAAAAATCAAGCACCAACACATTTAAAAAATAAGATAAAATCTGAACAGATAAAATCTGAACACCCTACTCCCCATGTTACACCAGCAACAAGTTACATGGTTCTTAAGCAGCTACTAAAATCAGGCAAAAATTGCTCAAAGCAGCAAAATATTAGTGGAGCACAGCACTAAGTTTGGGGAAAGTGGTAGACCCTGCAGATTATTGAACGAAAGAAGCTTATGCAGTCAAGGTAATAGAAGAAGCTTTTATCACTTTTTATTGAAAATAAGAGAAAAACTGGATATAGGCTTTTCGAGAGAGCCTTGC
>LNSY01136639.1:0-10008 GCA_002024485.1 Artocarpus camansi
TTTAAAAAAAAAAAAAAAACACTTATTTGAGAGGTTCACTCAAAAGTTCTAACAACTAAGCATGAAAAAACAAAACGTGCTAACGTATCTTTGGTTCCTAATAATGCGCAACTTGGAAATGTGACCATATCTCAACTACCATCATCATCAGTAGCATTATAAAAGCACAGCAATTCGGTGTGTGTTAGCCAATCACTGCATTTGGTGCCTGAATCCAATAAAAGGATGATATTAATTCCATGAAAAATTTTGAACATATCAATAAGTTATTGGTTGGATTAGTCGGCTTACGTTTAAGAGTGGTCCAGGTGAAGAAGAGTAGACATAGCTCAGCTCAGGAAACTAAACCACAAACATTGTTGAAATTAGTCTGACTTTAACCAAACTTCTTCAAAAGATCGTTGAAAAAAATTATGTTTCCTAAAAGTTCAGATTTCAGAATTTGTTTCTCCTTAAGGTAGTCGATAAAAATGCATAAATTCGAATTTATTAAAACTGCTAAAACAATGACATAAAAGATACTCAAATGCTTCGATACATACGTACATATGCATGTGTGCATGTATGTATGCATCCATGTACATGTATGCACGTATAGTTACTTTACATGGTGTCCTTAAATGCTGCAAACAGGATATAATTATTGAAATATAACAAAAATGAGTATATTACTTGGTACGCCGTCCCTGAATGCTAAAAGTGAAAGCGAAAATGAGCTTATTAAAAGCAGAGAATATGAGCAAGAGAAAACCTGAGATTAAGAGAAGCCTGTTCCATTTAGAGCTTTAAGGTTTTTAGTTTGTGCAATACAAGATTAAGAGAAAAGTCAACAGAGATGGTTCTAGCCTTCAAATGAATCCAACATGAATAATGGAGTCTTGTATCCATCCAGGAATGTGTCTGGAAGATTCCACTTCATGCGGTTTTCAATAAGCTTTTCACAATGAACAATATCAAGTCGTTTGAAAGTAGAGGGCAATCCCATTTCCGAATACGACTCCAATTTCGCACGTTCAGATGTGGGAATGAACTTAAAGAGAGGGATATGTGGTGTCCGTCTCTTTATTTGTTGAAAACACACTCACCATTTCGTCGCAATACATAATTCTAATCTTTTGCAAGGATGGAAGACAACCAGCAGGTAATCCCACATTTAGATCGAAACAATTTATCGATTCAATATGCTCGAGAACAAGGAAAAATTCCGCCTTCTCGGTTAGCTCCAGTAGGCCATCTCTCCATTGCAATCGCATGCACGAATAACTTTTGTAAGAATTGAAATGGCTTGATGAAGGAAGCACCAGATCGCTCATTACGCATTTCCTTGATTTCAAGCACTTTGAGGGAAGGTAGCTGCCCGAACGTTGGCAAGAAGCAACAGTTTCGACACTATTGTAAGCAAACTTCAACCATGGAACAAATGACTCATTTACTGTCCAATCTGGGAAGGATTCTCGGATTTCAAGTCTATTCAACTTCGTATGTGGTTCAACTTCATTTACTTCTCTTTCTTTTAACGCATTAGTTGTTTCACCAGGCTTCCATATCAACATAAGCTGAGTAACATATTCTTTTTGCTTCAAATCAGCTTCTAAAACATCCCCAACATCCACCACATTTTCGAGTTCTGACTCGATTCTGTAATGCTCCTAAATCTTTGATCCTAGAGACACTTTTTCCTCCCAAAACAAAGTTAATTAATGTCTGCAAATTTGTAAAGTTGCACATTTGTGGCGGCATTTCTTTTAAATTCGTTCCACTGATCACAAGATGTCGCAAGCTGATTAAATTACATGCGTTGGCCGGCAATTGACTAAGTTGTTTACAACTTGACAATAGCAGCGTCTGTAAATTGTACAGCCTACAAATTGAACTAGGTAGTTCTTTGAGACTTGTGTAAGACAATTCCAAGTACCTTAGATGCTTTAGATTACCAATTGTAGCAACAGTTCCTGCTGGATCTTTTGCGCCGCCACTATTGAAAGTACGTAAACATTTGGCTTGGGATAACCCCTCTAATTTCATCGCATCTTTAGACCTCCAATATGATAAATGATAAATGTTGCTTCCACAACTGTGCAGATACAAGCATCATTTGAAAAATTAACATTGCTTGCTGGCTTCTTTCTTACAGCGTAGACATTCTTGAATAAGATTTTGAACTTACTTACAGCATAAACATTCTTGAATAAGATTTCGTTCAACAAGTAGGAATGTTCACTCGTAAACATATGGCAGAAAATATTTCATAAATTATGTATGAACCAATTATGTATTAACATGAACGTGTTTTATCATACTCATGGGGCTGAGTGTTGTTAGTACCGGTTGCGTGCGATTATTAGAAAGTTAGGGCCTGTAAAGTCTCGAACGACACCAAGATCTAATTCTCAATCTTAACGTATCATCTCTGTAGGTCGAGAGGTTATCCCCATAAGTTGAGAGATTGGTACAACACTTTAACTTAGCTTATCTTGTAGGTTTCACTTGTTTTATTAATGAGTATGCAGTATGCATTTTATTTATAGTATCAGATATCACAAACATAAGGCATAATTATGCACTCATATTTTGCATAAAACATGTAAAGCAGTTCTAGATTGCAAAACGTAGTTTCCATACTATGAGCAAGATTTCTGCTTACTTTATTTCTAAATTCTGAGATTCGCTTCCACTCCTAACCTCAGTCACAATATTTGAGTCTATAAAAAATACCCGTTGAGTATAAGCTTTACTTGTATTATGTTAATTAAATTAGCATGTCTTAAAAGGAATTAAATCGCTGTTTAAAAGGTAATTTCCCTTAATAAAGGAATAAATAACTATTTATTTTCTTAAAAAGATTAAATAATTGAATCTCATAACTTATAATTCTTGCTTAGCTAATTTTCCTTAATTGCCTAAATTTTCCTTAATTAATAATTCTCATTTACCTAACAACTTGTTTAATACAAAATTTTTCATGAGAAATAGTTATGGATTTATAATGTAGGAATGGTCTTGTTTGAGTATGAATAGCACAATCGGGCTCAAAGTCCCATATCTAGTCAAACTCATATCAATAGACTCAATATGACCCACTAGGTTACCACTAGATTTTGAACGTGGTACCGGAGGAGGATATTTGTTCAAAAGAATCGTGATCATAAACGACACTTTAGGCCTATAATTCAACATTCTAGCACCGCGGATCTAAAACTATCGATTGTCATAAACTCTGTTTCAAAACTGTTTGGTCTGTTCACATGGTTATTGAAAAACTGGTTTTTTCTCATTCTAAAAATTGTGTCAAAAAATCGTAACTTAAAATAGAAGCCGATTTTGACAAAACTTTCAACTGCAATCTTGTCTCAAGTTTTACAACTTCTTTGTTTGTCTGAATGGTGGTGTCAATAGAGGGAAATAAAGCCTCAGCACCACAAAGTCAACAACACTATATGAGAATGGTTTAAAGTGATGGTGCCTTCAAGCACAAAGTCCACTGAAAATTTGACCTAGTTGTTCCTATGTCCTACACAGTCCATTCTTGCACAGTTCGGACCACTTGTATTGTTTCAATCTTGGCCTGAGGGTTAGTCTCCAAACGGGATATTTTCGACACTTAGTAAGGATTAAATCACTTGGTATGAACTAAATCACAAACTTTCCAACCTTAGGTCGGGCAAGGCTACAATGACAGAAAGGTTCGATCTTGATCCACTAATCTGCAATCTCAAAACTAAAGTTCAAATTAATTGATAACATTACTTTTTTTAAATCACATAATCAAAATAGTCTGCTAGATAAAAACCTAATCTTGATTTTTCCTATGCTTATTTTGGAAATAAAGTCATTGGGGTTGTTCATTTCCGAGTTATCGAACAGCATTTCACGTTAAATATTGTCTCACATTACATTTTTATTAGCTACGAGTAGTGTTTTGGAGTGTTTTCCGGTACACTGTTAATACCATACTCCCCTTTAAAATGATGTCTCGTGAAACATTTTTATTAGCTACAAGGCAATTAAAGATATTAGTGCATTGGAATGTTTTTAAGCACACTGATAATACCCAAATTCGGAGGCAAGGTATTGACAGAGGGGGCTTGAGCACCCAAGCCCTTGCCCCCACAACTTTTTTGTTCCCTATGTATATACATATACATTATATTAAAAATTGCACAAAACACTCCCTAAAAAGTTGAATACACAATACATGTATTATCAATTTTAACCCTCGCTAACAAAAACCTCTGGGCCGTCACTCCTCATTTTTTAAGTTTTTTACTGTCGAAACTTCCTCGGCCTTAGCCCTTTGTGAGACCCATACTCGAAAACTCAATTCCAAGAGACTTCACTTTCTCATTCTCGTATTAGTAGTACCATACAACAGGAGTAGCTATTCCATTGCTCACAATGAGGTGTGCACCATGTGAGCAATGGGCCCGCTGCCCCGTCAGACGAAGCAACCTTTTTATTCTAGTATATGCTAATGAGTTAGGTTTATTGCTCGTTATCATTAATTTCAAGTAAATTGTGTATAGACTGGCTTGGCTGACGGAACTTGATCGATACTCTGCCTCAAACATTTGACTTTTGACCATAACCAATCCAGACAGACTTGATCTCCGGAAACAAAATCAGATCATCCCTTAGTTTTGCTTTTTTCTTGACATTCAATTTGTGATGCGTAAATTGGAGGATCAATCAGAATAACTTTTTTCCTAAACTTAAAACATGTAAAGCCGTTGCCTCTTGGTACCAAATAAAATACACGCACACAGATGTACACACTTTTAGTGGTCCAATATCAAGTAAGACAAGGGAGATCCATGATGCATCTAAGCAAAAGCTGAACTTTATTGTGATAAACACCAGCAAATTGATTACAGAGTGTAGAGAAACCAAAAAAAAAAAAAAAGAAAGGAAAGAAAAAACCTAGTAATTAGAGAAGAAAAAAGAAACTGTTCACAAAGTACAATTAAAAAATTTTCAGAAATACTGAATAATTTAGAGGATAAGAAAGGCAGGCCAATCACAGCAACTTTTAAATTATCTTTACTGAATTTCCCTATTGTCAGAGAGCCCAACCTTCCATGTGTTTTACCCTTTGTCACTAAATTTACAGCGGCAATCCATACTTTGTCCAATGTGCTAAAGGAGGGAAACTGGTGGCCACCACTTAAACAAACTCTACTGGGTCAATTCAAGTATCTAAAGACTATAAGACCTAATTTCCGCAGCTCCGCCCCCGAAAAACTAAAATACGTTGGGACCAGGGAAAGGTATCGTATGGAATAAACACATATACTTGAGGTTCTTAGTAAAAGGCTTGCCCATATAACTGTCACCTTTGAGGTTGTTCCGATGCGGCTGCTGCTGCAGTGGTGCTAGGCCCCGCACCATTTTCTGTGGGAGGGGAGGTGCCCCATTTTCCTTCAGACTCTAATGGCTCGAGTACATGAACTCCACCGTCTGCGAGTCCTAGTGCAAACTGATTGGCTTCAGAAGGATGTGCAGCAATGACAAGAGGATACACCCTCAAGCTGTAAAAATTACAAAAAATACGTCAATAACAGCACAAGAGGGGATGATTACAAAAAAGTATGTCAATTTTGCACTCATCATAAAACTCAAAAGAAATCACACCTTGGGTTTGAAGGTAGATATGCATTCGGATTAATTCGACATCTCAATCTGAGTGTTGAAGCAGTTAGAACGCCAACACTTCCATCTTCAATGCTAACATATATAGACTGGCTGTCACAAGAATATGTAGCATGGGTGATTGGACCAGCAGCATCTCGAGGGAGCCACTACAAGAAAAACACAAGACAAAGGTTAGTACTTAATCCCAAGTAGCAACCTGAAAACAATTGTTAGTGAGAATATCACAATATCAAAATATTTGCTTTCCCTGTTCCCACATTGAAGTAAAAGAACTTTAAATAGTTAAAAGTGCAAATGCAATAATCAAATATTATAGAAATATATTTCATCTCGCATAGGTGAACATATAAATATAAGTTTTATATAAGGCAGGTGCACCTGCATAAGGCATTCCAGTTTTGGTGCTTTATATATAGCTATCTGAGTTTCATGAACTGCCAATAGATGTATCTGATCTTGGTGAAATTGAACCCGGGTATCTGCAGCAGGAGCTGCTGTTCGCCCAGCAGGAATCTGCAAGAATTTACTTGCCTGCTTCTCCCATCCATCTGTGCTCCAAACACACAGCTGTCGAGAAGAGAAATGAAGATATGTTTGACTTAATAAATATGAAAACTTGGTCAAAACTCCTCTCATATGACTTGAAGGGTAAAATGATTAAGCAAGTGAGTCAAAGAACAAAAGAATTTGGTGGAGTAATCATGCAACTAAAAGGAGTAAACAAGTCACATATTTATCTCCCATTCAAGATTCACTGGTAAAATGATTTCATCAAGAATAAATGAAACACAAAAAAAAAACAAAAGGACCAACAGGTAGCTAATGCGAAAAATATTGAATCAAGTATATCTACACTCTCGAATTTAATACCAGTCATCCTCTTGGCTCAAGATCGTTCTGGCTTTTTCCTAATATGTTCCCCCATTTGTCTATAGTTCAATGGGTATATGTAACAACAAACAAATTTATAGATGCACAAAGTCCTCTGTTTCTTACCTGGGAGTCAGCTCCTGAAGATACAAGGACATTCAGATTGTGAGAGAACGCAAGACCTGTTATCCTCTTCTGATGACCCTTTAGCTTGGTTTTTACCTGCGAAATGGAGCATGTTAATTGTTAGTAATCCAATGCTTTTACTGCTATTTGCAAAAAAGCATCTCATTTTTTTAGTTTAAAGGTTCATAAAACAGTCCAAGACCTCATCAACGCGAACATTATAAATTTGGATGGTAGAATCCTCCATGCCTATGGCAATGATATTGTTGTCTTGAGGGTGAAATGCTAGGAATGTGGCTGCTGGTGGAGGGGACATAAATGTTGTCATTGTCTGCAACAAAGGGAGTATAACAGTAAATCCAACAATAAAATCAATATCCAACAGAAGACATCTTTAGAAAAACCACGTCTCATTGATGGAATAACGATAACAAAAGGAAAGAGGACAAGGAATCCTCAGAAGTCCGACAACAAGGTAAATAAAAAACAGAAAATAGAAACAAATCTAACAGCCCTCACAAGGCCTTTATTTCCCAACAATATCCTTCCAAACTAGAATAATCAACGAAAAGGAAAATCCTTTAATAGCTTTATCCATCAACACTTTTTATAATTTTAATAAAAACTGCTTCATTACAATCCTATTATTTCCAAAAAAAATAAAATTTTGTTTCAGCTTTCAGAATTAAAAATATCTCGGACTATAGGCACGTAGAATGATGCAAGCCAGCGACAACAATGCTTCAATTCACGATGTTATAGGAAAAAGGGAAAGTAATCAACTAGGTGGGCTTGACTTGTCCAACTAAAGAGGACACGATCCGCTACCTTAAATGTCATCATGTTGAATAAGGAGATCTTCCCCCCAGAAGCAGACATAACATATGAATCATTCTTTGAGAGGGCAAAGCATGGAACGGCTTCCTCAGGATTTGTATCGCTAATATCATTAGTCATTAATATTCCACTTGAAGGCTGCCATAATTGAGGTACAACACTCGTAGTGGCCTGTGAAAAAAAAAGTTTGGTCAGTGGCAGGCTTTAAGTCGACAAAAGGCGAATAGAACATTCTAATACAAGTGTTTTAATACCTTTCCTGCAACATTTCGATCATTTCTTTGCCATTTCCAGAGCTTGTGCACTGCATTAGATGCTAATGCCAGTATGGCCAGTCCTGAATTTGTATAAATTAGTCTAGAAACCTGAAAAGTTAGCAAATGAGTTAGATACTCGACTTCACATTCCAAAACAAAGCCATAGCAATAGACAAAATTAATGTAAGAAGTTAAGGAAAACAAAGGCAAATACTATTCACAAATAATAAAGACATAGCACATCAATCATCGAAGAAATATATCTTATGTAGCAGGAAATGGGGCTGTAAATAAATCAGTACCCTCGTTGCTGTCAAATTATCAGGAAGTCTCAACGAGCGGCATTGAGATGGTTCATTGATTTCTGTCAGTTTCCAGATCCTAGATTTATCTAGCGACTCATCAGCAATTCTAGGCTTCACATCAACCAAGCTCCGGCTATCATTGTTCTGTACAACCACAACGAGGGCAAAAAAGTGCAATTACTAAATATTACATATCTACTACTTTAAGGACGTCCAATATGTATAATGTCATGTAAACAATCACATAAGATGGTAGCAGTAAGAAATAGTGATGCAATTAAAGTTATCTGGCTACCAATCAAAGTTGCTAATACTCACCAATCCAACCATTGCCGCTACCGGTGTAGTTCGATCTCCAATGCTTGTTCCGACGGAAATGTTGGCAGACCCAAACGTGCCAATTGGAGGAGCCTGCAAATAAATAATAATAAGTTTAAAAAAGTCATGACCACATCCTTGGACTTGACATGCATCATCAGACTTATGATATCCACCACTGAGTTTTCAGAGTCCAGCAATGGCAATCCCTTGTCTCTCCTAAACATGTCTCCTTGCTGAGAAAAATGTGGACTTAAAAGGATCTACAGAGAAGAAATCTTTACCTTGACTACAGCTGCCGAAGCAACTCTAGATGCGTCAAATGTACGATTTTCCATAGTTCGTAGCAGCCTAATTCCATCAGAATTTCCTAGGATTTTAACACCATTGTCATTTGTTGAGACTGCCAACAGTATTCCTTCCTTGTTAAATCTGATACAAGGAGAAGCCTGCAGGTTCAACAGATCATAATAGTCAGTTTTGAGGAGGGTTAAAAATAAGAATCAAACACTGACAAAATATTCAAAATTATGTGTATCAGTGCACTGTGTACATTTAATATACTTGAAGTATACAACACAGTAAACAATAAGATTGGGAAACAAACTTTCTATTAAAAAATATGGCATAGCACAGTGGTCAAGTAAATTAGTTGAGAGGTGGGAAGCTCCAAGATACGGTCAGCCGGTGCAGAGAGTGTGTGTAACACTACAATCAGCACTGAAACATTCTGAATGTTCTTGTTGTGCGTGTACACAGTACAAGTATTTACATGTCCATACATATTTAAGTGCATAAGTCTTTGATACTATAAAAAGATAAATTGGCGTGTACCGGCAATCCACCCTCAGCATCAAGACTTGTCAGTAGATTCACATTATCCATGTCCCAGAACTTGACCATAAACTCATCTCCAGCAGCCAAGAACCTATTTTTAGTTGTATCAAATTGCACAATCCCCACAGATCTCTTTCCAAGACCATGATAGGTACGCTTGACAGCTCCTTCACTTTCGTTCCATTCCACCAAGAATGAATCTCCTTCTTTATTTGTCCCGCATGAGAACAACCTATTAGATGCCCACAAGTTAGAATAAATAAAACATACCATCATAGAATAGAAAACTTCAACCTCATGTAGATACTAGGGGAAAACAACTCAGAAAATTCATGTAAAAATTATCATATTTACCTGGTTCCATCAGCACTGTATGCCATAGTGGTAGATGAATGGCCTGGTGCATCATAATCAACTCTTGAACCATGGTGATCATATAACCATGCCTTTATTTTCCCATCAGTTGCTGTCGAGAAGATGAACTGGGAAAAAAGAATTCTTAAGCCAAACAGCTACTATAGATATTCAATGTTTCATGCTAATTCACCATAAATATCTAAATTTGAATTGGATGGGCTAATTGTAAGCAGCTTTTCGAAGCCAAGTGGAGAAAAAGCATGGACACACTTTAAACCAAACTACAAAATTGTAAAAGTTCTATGAAAGCGCATGAAATTGGACTTTATTCCATTTCAATATTTCGGTAAAAACAATATTGTCCTGACAACTATTTGGCTCATTTTGTTTTATCTCAAGTACAAAATGAAAAAAATTAATAAATAAACAATGAGCACAAAAAAAAAAAAAAA